>RJWJ010002611.1:0-98028 GCA_004363605.1 Indri indri | reverse complement strand
TCACGCCTGTAATCCTAGCACTCTGGGAGGCTGAGGCGGGTGGATTGCTCAAGGTCAGGAGTTCAAGACCAGCCTGAGCAAGAGTGAGACCCCGTCTCTACTAAAAATAGAAAGAAATGATCTGGACAACTAAAAATATATATATAGAAAAAATTAGCCAGGCATGGTGGCGCATGCCTATAGTCCCAGCTACTCGGGAGCCTGAGGCAGGAGGATCGCTTGAGCCCAGGAATTTGAGGTTGCTGTGAGCTAGGCTGATGCCACTGCACTCTAGCCAGGGCAAGAGAGCCAGACTCTGTCTCAAAAAAAAAAAAAAAAAAATCTGTGTCTGTCTACTTATAAGGATGCTTTGAGCATTCATGAAAATACTTTGAACTACACATTTAAGAGCACTAGAGAAATCAACAGAATGAAAAACAAAATTCAGAATAGTGAGAAGGGAAGGGGATGGAGAATCTTCAAAGATAATGGCAATACATTAATACTTCTTTGGGCAGCAGACACATGAGTTTGTTGTATTTTACTCTTTAAACACATTACGTAAATATTCTTTGGTAAACTTTACCCTTGTAATTCAACCCTTAACCTTGTATTACATTTGTTAAAGGTTTTAACAAACATGATAAAAAGAAAACCAGTATAGACATCAAGGTATTAATAGCTGATTTTCAGTGAACAAGGTGTCTAGAGGTGGTTGGGACCATTAGAACCTAGATTGTTCACACTTGTCATGATCTGGCTTCTCAGACTTCTTCCCATCCCTGCACCGCTCTGACTCTGACACAGCTTGAGTGTGGACACATGCCTTTCCTGACAGTCCTTTCTCTCTATAGGCAGATTCTAGACCATGAGGAGTTATAAAGATCATAGCCTGAACTTTGATAACACAGACAGGAATCGCTGTCCACCGAGAGCAAGAGGGCCAAGCAGTCACTGATGCATTGATACCTTCTCAAGTAGAGGCAAGGACCATAGCGAGAGCACGGAGATGATCACTGTGATTTGGAATTTAATGGGTAAAATGACCTTCCATGTGAAAATGTAAGTCATGAAATAGTTTTTTTTTTAAAGTGATTTGAGCTTTGTTTCACAAGCTATGAAAAACTTAAGAAAATGCATTTTTCAAAATAAAGGAAACTACTATAAGTACTGTTTATGAGAACATAATTATTTCAGGGAAAGTTATTCTAGTGCTTTGACCAAAAAGATCAAATGTACATATGCAGTATGTATTAATAGCATGTGTGATACTAAATGTACTTTCACTTTGAATTTATTATAACATTAAATTAATCCTTGAATAGATAGGACAGGTTAACTTTTAAAGCATTTCCCTGGCTCATTTTTATGTAGTTTTTATACAGTTTCTTCCATCTGTGTCAGCATGTCATAAGGAAAACAGAAGCCAAAAGCACAAGTAGTAAAAAAGAAATAACTACCTCTTTAAAGAAAGTACCAACACAAATAATAAAATATCCAAATAGAGCAGTTTACCATGTCTTCTGGTTCAGGTATACTGATGCCTCGGAAAAACTGATTACTTTTAAAGATACATTGATGTCTTGGGATTAGTTTTCCTGTAAAACACAAACCACATAACTCATTGTAAATTTGGCAAAGAATAATAAAGTGTTTAAATGGTTAACTTCTTAGGTGCAGGTATGAAAGAAATATTATGCCTGAATGTTCCCTCCAGCTGGAAGGAATGGGTCTCTGCAGGCGCACACTTTCTTAGGTAAGGCCAATTCTCCCAAGCAACTCTCTGCCACAAGTGTTTTGGTAGCCATTCAGCCTTCATCAAAAGACAAGGTGAGAAAACGGTGCTAGGGGCCTAGGGGCTTTACACATACGATCTCATCTAATCTCATAACAATCTCGCCATAGTTACTTTTTTTTTTTTTGAGAGAGTCTTGCACTGTCACCTGGGCTAGAGTGCCATGGCGTCAGCCTAGCTCACAGCAACCTCGAACTCCTGGGCTCAAGCAATCCTCCTGCCTCAGCCTACTGAGTAGCTGGGACTACAGGTGTGCACCACAACGCCTGGCTAATTTTTCTATTTTTAGTAGAGACGGGGTCTGACTCTTGCTCAGGCTCATCTTGAACTCCTGACCTCAAGCGATCTTCCTGCCTCAGCCTCCCAGAGTGCTAGGATTACAGGCGTGAGCCACCGCGCCTGGCCCATAGTTGCTATTTTAAATCTACATTGTACCAATGAGGAAAATGAGGCTCAGAGAGGTTTAATATTAACAACTTGCCCAAGATCACACGGTATTAAGCGAGAGACCCAGGATTCAAGCCCAGGTGTGTTTAATGCCACACTTAGGTCTGTATAATGTAAATTTCTAGAATCCTTTTAGGAAATCAATCAAGCAACCTACACTAAGGTGTGGCCTGCAGTTGGTACTCTACCCCACATTTTTCATGCTGCAGAATTCTCCAGAAGCATGGGTTGGAAGCAAACAGGGAACTGTCCAACAGCCATGCTGCCAGGAGAGCCTGTGGGAAGGAATTAGTCAACACTCATCTTTGTGTGTAAAGGTGTCACTTTCTTTGCTTCCATGCTGCTGGCATGAAGCTGCCACGTGATGAAGACTCATGAAAGAGTCCCATTCCCATTCTGTACTTAACTGGCTGTATGACTTTAGGCAAATCATGGAAACTCCCTGAGCCTCAGTTTCCTCATTTATAAAATAGGTGCAATTAAAAAAATATTAAACTTCCTTAACAGGTTTTTCTTAAGACTAGAAGAGATGATGTATGTGTAAGTAATAAGCAAATTCTTAAGTACTATGCAAAGAAAACATGTTAATATTATTTAAACTCTGGCAGCAGCTCCCCATCAGGAAGTATTATAAAATCAGACTCTTAAGCTCTAGGGCAGGGGTCTGCAAACTATGACCTGCAGGCCAAATCTGGTCCAGTTCCTGTTTTTGTACAGCCTGTGACCTGAGAACGGTTTTTACATTTTTAAGTAGATAAAAAAATCAAAAGAAGAATAATATTTTGCGACATGTGAAAGCTATAAGAAATTAAAATTTCAGTGTCCATAAATAAAGTTTTATTGGAACCCAGCCACACTCATTTGTTGACATATAGATGCTTTTGCACTATAATAGCAGAGGTGGGGAGTGGCAACAGAGGCTGTAAAGCCTGCAAAACCTAAAATATTTACCATCTGGCTTTTATAGAAAACATTTACTGAGCCCTGCTCTAGAATAAAGTGGGCGGCGGGACCTCTTTTATAGTGGGCAGAAATTGCATTTGATCAAATATCTCTTAGCTTATGCTCTAGGCAGCTGACTCATATCCTTATCTCTCTCTTAGCCTGATATGGAAAGTAAACATATAGTTTATTCCATGGCTAATTGCCTTTTCTTGGAAAGGCATCTGAGAACTCACTGAGAGGAGTTATGGTTCTACATATTGAGATAAGGATTGGGCTTTGGCTACAACTCAGAACCCAGAACAACCATCGGAGTAGCACTTTGGAGGAGCAATAAAGCTCTTGTTTTGTATTACAACAAGATACAAATACAATAACAATTTAACAATTCTGGGTAAGCCACAAAATGGAATTCGTACCCAGTGTTCTGATTATCAGATAAAGTTGGTCCACATCTGATTTTCCAGGCCAGAGTGGCTGGCTTGTCAGGAGCTCTGCAAAAACACAACCCGTGGCCCATATGTCAACGGAAGAACCATACTGAGTGTCTCCCACAAGAAGTTCAGGAGCTCGGTACCATCTTGTAGCAACATAATCGGTGTAGGCATCTCCTGGAACTGCAAATGCATCAGTCAGATCAGGCGATTCATATTCTCCCAACATGTGAACATGTGAACTACTCCCAAGACCAGGCGAGGCATTCAGGCAAGCTTCAATAATATCACAGGCCATGATACTCCTAACAGCTAATGCAGTGGGGCACCAATTAGTAACCAGTCACACTGTGCATTGAGATAGTAAATTCAACTTTCTAGTGCACCTTAGCTAGTTAACACCTATGTCATTCCAAGAGAGGGGAATGAGGATTTCTGCAGCATAACTTCAAGTCTAAACCAACTATTATTTGTTTCCACATTATTATCAGCATGGTGGTGGCTGTGGGTTAAATTGTGTCCCCTCAAAAGACAGGTTGAAGTTCTAAATCCTGGTACCTGTGAACGTGACCTTATTTAGAAACAGGGTTTTTGCAGAAGTAATTAGTTAAGATGAGGTCACACTAGATTAGGGTGGACTCTAAATCCAATGACTTCCTACAAGAAGGCCACACAGGGACACAGAGACACAGAGGGAGAATGCCACGCGATGTCAGAGGCAGAGACTAGAGTGATGCAGCTGCAAGCTCATGAACACCAAATTTCCCCACAACCATCAGAAGCTAGGAGAGAGGCAAGGAAGGATCCTGCCCTAGAACCTTCAGAGGGACATGGCTCTGATGAAAACTTGATATCAGACATCTGGCCTTCAGAACAGTAAGACAGTAAATTTCTGTTGTTTTAAGCCACACAGATTGTGGTAATTTATCATGGCAGCCCTAGGAAACTAATGCAGTGCTGTACAACTGCATTAAACGGATTTTTTGGCTGGGTGTAGTGGCTCGCACCTGTAATCCTAGCACTTTGGGAGGTCGAGGTGGGAGGATCACTTGAGGTCAGGAGTTCAAGAACAGCCTGAGTAAGAGCAAGACCCCGTCTTTACTAAAACAGAAAAAGTTAGCCAGGTGTGGTGGTGCACACCTGTAGTCCCAGCTACTCAGGAGGCTGAAGCAGGAGGACTGCTTGAGCCAGGAGTTTGAGGTTGCCATGAGCTATGATGATGTCACTGCACTCTAGTCCAGGTGACAGACCAAGGCGCTGTCTCAAAAAAAAAAAAAAAAAAAAAAAATCCCAGAAAAAAGAAACTCTAATTTTTCTATCCAAATTTGTTACTTAGGATCCACTGACTGCTTGTGAGTCATGCATGGTGTGTGACGGGCAGATGACAGAACTGGGTGCAACCTCACTGCCCAGCCCTGCCCTACTACCACAGGTGTGGGCTGCCTGGGGCCAAGCACCTGCCTCCCAAGGAGGTGGAAGCCAATCCCACAATCAACACATGACGCTTAAGGACCAGGAACCCTACACATACATGACAGAGGAGGAACAACTAGAAACCAGCCCGGCTTGCAGAGATGAGAGAATGGGCAATTCTCCTCGGTAAAGGCTTCAGGGAGCCAGCATGGCTCTGCCACAAAGGACGGCTCGGAAAATAGTGAGTGTGGTTCTCATCAAAAAGCAGTCCTCATGGGAGCGGGAAAAGGAAATGATCTTTACTTACCCATTGCTCTTTTATAAAATTATATAAATTTTTAAATTATAAAAATTAATAAATGCCATATAGGAAATTTCAAAAATGGAGAATAGGAAAGAAAATCACCACCACTGACAATTCTCACTGTTCACAGGTCAAGTCGGCTGTTTCACTTGTTTGGAACATCTTTTAACATAAAAGTCATATACGCTCACTACACAGAGTATGAAAAAATAAAATCAACAGAAAGAAGGAAAATAAATCCAAGTTTTACCACCCAAAGATACCTTGTGTTAATCTTCTTGTGTAATTCATTTGGGTTTTATTTTTTCACAGCATAATTTTTTGAGTACTTTTGATCATATGGTATATATAATTCTGTGTCCTCATTTTTTCATTTAATTCTGTATATGTACCATGTTATTATACACTCTTCCTAAACTTGACTTTAATGGCTGCATAAGTTTACCAAGTGCCTATGTCATGATTTCCTTTACCTTTCCCAAATTTTTCAATATTTTGCTATCATAAATAACACCGGATTGAAAATCTCTGCACAAAGCTTTTTCTCTATTTAGTATTATTTCTTTAGAATGAATTTCTGGAAGTGGAATTACTAGACTGAGATGTATGAGCATCATTTATAAAATTATTAGAGTAATTCATGTTATTTGTAGAAAACTTGGAAAATACAAAAGTAATAAAACAAAGAAGGAAATAAAAATCACCTACCACCCAGACAGAAAGCATGTTAACATTTTGGTGTGTTTCCTTTCTTTCTTGTCTTTTCTTAATATTACACACCCAAACACACACAGAATTGAGGCCACTCCATACGTGCAGTTTTGTATTCTTTTTCACTTAGCCGCACGTGAGTTGGAGCATTTTCTTGTGTCATTAAAATTCTTTAAAAATTCAAATTTTAATGTATGATATTAAATCATATAAATTCTTTAGCCATTTCCTTATTTCTGAATGGTTAGGTTCCTCTGAATTTTTTTCTCAGTAATACGTGGTTCCACAATGGACATTATATTATTTTTGGGGGTAGTATCTTGGGAGAGAATTATGAGAGAATTATGAGTATCTTATGAGAGAATTAAAGCTTCAAAGGATACTTTAAAAAGTTTTTGATAAAAATTAACAAACTGTTTTCTCAAGGATTTGTTCCAAACTCTGTTTCCATTAAAAACAATTTTGTGAGCTCTGAGCGGTTATTGTCTGAAAAATCTTTGCCAGCTTCCCTGGAGAAGAGTAACATTTGAATGTTCATTTCTTTGATATCAGTGAGAAGGAAGATTATTTCATGTTGTTAGCCTTTTCTTTCTTCTGCGAACTGTTGGTTAACATCTTGCTAATTTTCCTGCTCAGAGCTTTTGGGGTTTTTTTCCCCTTATAATCTACATAAGCTCTTTTATATCAATCTATTGATTATCAATTTTGAAATATTCTCTCTCTTTACTGCTTTAAAAATTTTTTATCTCTATGTATATCTATATTTTTATATATACATAATTTAAGTTCCTCCTTCATACTTATATATATGGGAAAATATACATAACATAAAATTTACTGTTTTAACCATTTTAAAATGTACAGTTCAATGGCATTAAGTACATACACAGTGTTGTGCAACCATCAGCACAATCCATCTCCAGAACTTTTTCATCATCCTAGCCTGAAACTCTGTACCCATTAAACACTCACTCCCCATCCCCTCTCCCCTCAGCCCTGATAACCACTACTCTTTTTTCTGTCTCCATGAACTTGACTATTCTAGGTTGCTTATACAAGTGGAATCTTAAGTATTTGTCCTTTTGTGTTGACTTATTTTACTTAGCTTAACATTTTCAAGGTACATCCACATTGTAGCATGTATCAGAATTGCATTCCTTTTTAAGGTTGAATTATATTCCATTGTATGTATGTACCACATTTTGTGTATCCACTCATCCTTGACGGACATTTAGATTGTTGCTACCTTTTGGTTATTGTGAATTACACTGCTGTGAACACTGGTGTACAAATGTCTTAGAGTCCTTGCTTTCAGTTCTTTTAGGTATATATCTAGACGTTGAATTGCTGGATCATATACTGACTCTATGTTTAATTTTTTAAAGAACTGCCATACTATTTTCCATAGCAGCTGCACCATTCTACATTCCCACTAGCAACGAACGAGGGCTCCGATTTCTCCATATCCTCACCAACACTTGCTATTTTGTTGTGTATTTTATTTTTAATAGTAGTCATCCTAATGGGTGTGAAATGATATCCCATTATGATTTTAATTTGCATTTCCCTAATGATGAGCTGAGCATCTTTTCATGTACGTGTTGGCCATTTTTATATTTTCTTCCAAGAAATGTCTATTCTAGTCCTTTGTCAATTTTTAAGTTAGTTTTTATTGTTGTTGAGTTATAGGAGTTCTTTATACATTCTGGATATTAATTCCTTAGCAGATATAAATTTGTGAATACTTTCTCCCTTTCCATGGGTTGTCTTTTCACTCTGTGTATATTGTCCTTTGATGAACAACAGTTTTTAATTTTGATGAAGTCCAATTTATCTATTTTTTCTTTTGTTGCTTGTGCTTTTGGTGTCACATGCAAGAAGTCACTGTCAAATCCAATATCATAAAGCATTCCTTCTATATCTTCCTCTGTGAGTTTTGTAGCTTTACCTCTTACATTTAGGTTGGTGATTCATTTTGAGTGGATGTTTGTATATGGTGTAAGGTAAAGGTCCAACTTCATTTGCTTGCATATGGATATCCAGTAGGAGCTTAAATTTTTATGTGATTAAATCTATTGAGCCAATGTTAGAATTTTGGCACAGAATAGGACACCCTCCTTTGCCCTTCTCATTCTAAATGACCAACTATGACTCCAATAATGACCTAAACTAGTATTTACAATGGCTTGAGCTACAATCAGTACCCGAGCTTACATCTTGTGGAGCTTTTAGCCAGCACTGGCAGTGTCTTGTACTATGACTTTGCTTATAATAATATGGCAGAAGACATCATTATTGGAATTGCCACGGTGGGTTCACCATTCAGAGACTTTTGGATGTGTTCATGTGGTCAAAATTTCTGAGACAGATGACCCTACTATTGAACTCAGTTCTAAGGTTCTTCACTCAGAGAATAATGATGATGTTTGCTACAGGGAGACTCAGCAGGAAAGCTGGAATGCGTATTCATGAAAAAATAGAATATATTTATACTTTCAGAAGAATTGCCAGTTTAAATAGCCTTGCCAGCCCGTGAAGAAAAATCCCCAAAAAGAATACTTATGAGGTAACTTTTATATGAAATGTTTCTTTTATGTTCTTGATGTTTATAATGGCATATGTGTGGTTTTTTCAGTTATTTTTGTGAGCAAATTGGGCATTTTTGCAGTGCAAAATAGATTTCCAGGAAAAACCCCCAAATCTATGATATTGCATCTGTACAATGTATTATAGGACCATTACCCACTTAATTTCCTAAGTTCAGGATCATATGTACACTAGTAATATTTTTCTACTTATTTCCTTTTTTTTTTCCTTTGGCAATTATTCTTTTTTCTTTTTTTGTATTTCCTATATTGTTGAGATCATGCTATAAACATAAGTTTTAGCTTTCCTTTTTCACTTATCACATCTTAAACATTTCCTGATACCACTGAAAACTCCATAAACATCACTGCTAATGGCTGCCTGGCAATTCATGATATGGATGTACCACAGTACTAAGTGCAGTGTTCATAGCTCGATAGTCTTCCAGTGTTTGTCTGTTTCTCTTTTCAGCCACATGGCACAGGGACCAATTATCATTAGAGTTCAATCTTTTTCTTTACTTTTTTAAATTTTTGAGACAGACCCTTGCTCTGTTGCCTGGGCTAAAGTATCATGGTGTCAGCCCAGCTCACAGCAACCTCGAACTCCTGGCTCAAGCGATCCTCCTGCCTCATCTGTAGCTGGGACTACAGATGTGCACCACCACGCCTGGCTAATTTTTTTCTATTTTTAGTAGAGATGGGGTCTCGCTCTTGCTTAGTCTGGTCTCGAACTCCTGACCTCAAGTGACCCTCCTATCTCGGTCTCCCAGAGTGCTAGGATTACATGAGTGAGCCACCACGCCTGGCCAAGAGTCCAATTTTCTTATGCTGCAAAGCATAGCAACCTCAGAAAGCTTTGATCGGTTTTTGTTTTTGCCCAACCCTAACAAATGCATTGCCAAGTCACCTGTGTTTGGGTCCTATCAGGATACTGATTACGTCCACACCCACATTGCAAGATGTATGTTGCTAATACATATGTTAGGCCTGCTGTAAAGTTCTAGATTGAGGAAGAAACAATTATTTGTCCCTCCCTTTCCCTTCAGTTCCTCCCTGCCTGGGAAGATTTCCTTTTTCTTAGCACTGTCTCTGCATCCTCTTTCTTCAATTTTCAGTGTACTCTTCTAGTCTCACCAGCTACTTGAAGTTTTATTCATCTACTCTCGCCCACATTAATATTTCCCTCCAGGGAACCATCTGCACCTTCACTTTAGTACTTTATTGCCAATCATCTTGTATCATTCTTTGTTTCTTTCACTTTAGATTATAAATGCATGAAGAGCAGAAATGCTCTTATAATTCTTTTCCTCTCCTATGGGGCAAAGCACATAAAGGTGACATCCAATAAATTCTAGCTGAATGGAGCAGAGTTGAAATGCAAACTAATGTACTAAAAGGCTAAAGTGATATTTTCCTTTTTGAATACTACAATACAACATTCAATATCTAAAGTAAGAATTTAAACCATGTCATTTTACAATCATTTGAATTGGAAAGTCAGTAAAAAATTGCTACTTACTCAGAATTCGTGCAAACCCAAAGTCACAGATCTTGATTATTCCTTGCTTAGTTATCAGAATATTTTCAGGTTTTACGTCTCTGTGAATACACTGCGAGATAATATTTGATTATTTTTATGAGCCATCAAAATGACAAAGAATAACATTAACAACTAGTTTAAACATGGATAAACAGCCTGTGAGATAAAAACAAACACGGGTTTTCTTCATTTTTCTAAAAGAACTTAAATTGCCAGTTTTCACTTGTAAATCTTATATCAAGAGAAAAAACATATAAACGTGTTGCTATATTATTAAAGAAATTAAAATCATAATTGTTGCATATGAAAACTGTATCTGCCTTTTTTTTTTAAAGAAGTGAGTATCATGTAATTATTTCTTTCAATTTTTACTGGGCCCTATTTAAACCATAAGAGGTAAAACCCTAAATGAGATTAGACTCAGCGTACTTCTAGTAAGAATTGCTGCCATTTGAGAATCACAACTCAGGATGAAAAACTATTTCAGATTTGAAAAATTGAAAAACATTTAAATGATAACAAAAACCAAAATTCACTCATAATTAGGATGACCATATTATTTATCATCCAAATCAAGCCACTTTCAAGAGTGAAAGGGAGCCCAATTAATAACCAAACCAGAACTGTCCTGAATATACTGGGACATATAGTCACCTACTTATCAGAGACTCCAAAGCATTCTGCACCAGGCGATGAGGATCACTTCGGTTCCTCAACTCTGACCTAAGCTGGAATGATCAGCAGCCCTTCTGAGATGTCCCCACAGTGCTTCGGAGTCTCTCCTGGGAGAGCAGGCCCCCACTATGAGGTGCTCTCATCTCGAAGAAGCTCCCGCTCCTCTCTCCCAGGTGGTGGCCTTACGATTTGCTGCCTTACCATAATGACCCTGGATGAAGCAGATGCTGCTCACTGGACACGAGAGAGCAAAGCTGGGGGCCGAGTAAGCTCATGCATCATGATTCCAGAAATGGTTTTCCACGTGTGGATGTGCCGTGAGTAAAAACTCCGGCCCTACCCTTCCGAACTTTATCTTTCCAGTTTATCCACCCTCTCAAAAAAGAAAATGGATAAAAATGATACTGATCTTCTGTACCTGGGCCCTCACATACAGCTACGTACTTCTCAAAACACTTTCACGTGAATTATTTCATCCTCGCCACAATCCTGTGATTGCAGGTGGCTACTGACAGAGTCCATGAATTAAGTGTCACAATAATCAACCCCTTCTGCCTCGCTTCTCTGCCACGCTGTCAGGCACTTTAGGTATTCCTGTCAAATTGACAGTTCTGAAATAATTTTCTTTGTTTCTATAATAGCTATCTAGGAAGCAAAAAGGCTGAATCCTAAATTCATTCTATGTCACAAAAATGGTACTGGTGACAGAAGCTTCTTCCTATGTAGTCTCAAATAATTTATCTGAAGAACAGTTTAGAAGAAACTTTTTTAGGACCCTTAAGTCCTAAAGCCTTAGATACTAATTTAAAACAACACGTTGTTGGAATATAAACTGATGCAGTTTTGATATCCTACCTTTTAAGCAACTTATTTATGAAACTTAGACTAACCCTCTGTGTTAGTAACTCACTTATAATAGTCAGTCATTTCATTATTTCATTTTATATGTCCCTCAGATGAGTCTGCATCAAATTCTAAAATTTCTCGACTATGTATGGCATCACAGAGTAAACGAATTTACATTGATATTTATCTGTTGGCCTACTTAAATATTTTTGGATCAAATGCAAATCTATGTGAAATTTATAGCACTTATTTTTCCACAAAAATATACAAAGGCAAATGAAATATTGATCTATCCCAAAGAAACAGAAAAATTTATTGGTCTTGGTGCAGGTAAGAGAAGCTACTGATAAAGAGGGCTAGGATACTGAACAAAGAAAAAGGGAGTAAAAATAATTGGAACTCTAAGAAACAGAGACTGGGAGACAGAAGGCATAGACGTATAGCATTCACTTTCTCCAGGGCAAAGTCACACTCACTGGAAACTCTCTGCAATGCTCTTTGCAATTACCTTCCACCAAAGAACAAGAAACATGCAAGTCTCTGTTAACAGAAGAATTTTAATAAACTGTTAAATAAACTTGGGTTTTATACACAGTTTTTAGCAAACATTGCTCAGGTTGGGTTATTGTGGCCAATGTTCAATCTCATTTTTGTTGGCTCACAAACCAGCAAGAAGAGGTATCCATGGTATTTTAAACCTGACTTTCAACTTTAAGAATCATATCTGTTAAACACCAATGATGGAACAAGGTAGAAATAAATAAATAAATAAATAAATAAATAAATAAAAAACAAGAAAACAGATCTCTGGAAACTTCCACACCAAAAATTGCTTCTTATGCAGCCCAACTGAACAATAAGTAGTTTTCTATTATCTGAGAAGGTCGTTTTCATTGACACGAAAACAACAGGGATGGATGTTCATATGGCAAAGAGAGAGAAAAGAGACTCCCTCTTTGATAAACAAAACATGAATATCAATGAGATGCTGATGGATGTTACAGCCTGACAGATCTCAGAACTTACTGTAGTTTTTGCCTTTTTGAGTCGAAGCTCTTTTTCTCTAATAACACTTCAAATATATAAAAATCCATGCATTTTTTTCATAATGATGTTAAGTGGATCACTTTAGATACCTCATTCTAGTGATGTTATAGGATAAAGTAGAACAGAATGACTAGGTACTTTCTTAAGCCCAGTGCTTCTCAAAATTTGATGTGTACACGAATCACCTGGTGCTCTTACTAAAATTCAGATTCAGATTCGGTAGATCTGGAGTGGGCTGAGATTCTGCATTTCTAACAAGTTCCCACGTGATCTCTGCGCACCACACTTTGTGTAGCAAGGCCTGAATCCCTTAACTACTGCAGCCTTCATCGTCCTGTTTAGGATCACGACTCCGGAGACGATAAGGTACATGGTCTCCACAGGCTGAGAGATGTGTGTCTGCAGCGACACCATGGGCCAGACTGCCTTTTCTATTCTTTGAGGGTACCATAAGGGTCCCTTTAAAAATAAGCAGAGTATAAAGGTTTTAGATGTTTTATTGTAACAGCTTACATATGATAGATTTTTTTCCTTTGTATGCAATTTTATTTTATTTTTATTTATTTAGAGAAAGGGTCTTGCTCTGTTGCCTGGGCTAGAGTGCAGTGGCATCATCATAGCTCACTGCAACCTCAAACTCCTGGGCTCAAGTGATCCTCCTGCCTCAGCCTCCTAAGCAGCTGGGAATACACGGGTGTGCCACCATGCCTGGCTAATTTTTCTATTTTTTGTAGAGACAAGGTCTTGCTCTTACTCAGGCTGGTCTCGAACTCCTAACCTCAAGTGATCCTCCCACCTCGGCCTCCCAGAGTGCTAGGATTACAGGCGTGAGCCACCGTGCCCAGCCTGTATGCATTTTAATTATAGATAAAATATAAGATAGACACACAAAAGCTTATCACAGCATAAGAAAATGAGATAACCAGAGTTCAGAAGTCATTTCCCTCTTGGAGGAGGGAAGCCTGTCTGAAAAATTATCCATTTTTAACAGAGGACACAGATTATCAATGGGATATTTTCAACATTTCAATGCTTAATATACAGAATGTGTTGTTCTAAGCAGTGAAATGATGGCAGTTGCATTGAGCTACAATAATGTGTGGGTCTGCTGGAAATAGTAAGTCACTAGCAGGCTGAACACTGATTGATCGAATGATTCATCCATCCATACATCCATCCATCCAGCTATTCAATAAGTATTTAGTGAGCACTTCTTACATTAAAAGATCAAATCTAGGCATTAAAGAGATACAAAGATAAGGCAACCACAGACATTGCATTCAAGCTTATAACCTACTACACAGGAAAGTGTTTGGTTATATAGGAATAAAGTATAAACACTATGGTAAATACAGTATTTTTAGAAAACCATTTTCACTGCCTGTAAAACTCCTGCAGCAACTTGATCCCCCCACTGGCACGGTGGAAAGCTACAGAGATAGGGATTCAAATCGTCATCATCTTTATTAAGTATCTGAAAGCACAATTTGCCTTGTGAAAAATAGGTTTATGTATTTTATGAACAATATCCTTCTATATTAATAGAAAATAAAAGCTTTTGATTTAATCCAATAAAACCTTCACTGACTTTCTTAAATATAAAGAAAGTATTGAAATTTATTTCCTCTAAGTATTGAAATTTATTTCCATGGTCTTATAATTTCTTTTTCAGCAATCCTAGACTACTACGGTAGGCATTCTGCTGGCATCGTAACTGACCATATGGTACTCTGTATCATTGCCTCAGTGCTGTCTCTGTCCAGGCACCAACTCAAAAGGTCCAGAGATATTTTTTAAAAGCTATCTTTATAGCAAAAGTACTCAGGGGCAACTTCAAGAAGCTCTCATTGGCCTAAGACCGGACAAGTTGAGCACCAGAGAGAACGATGACTGCAAAGGATTGAAAACATCACATAACATAAAATCCATGTTGATAATGGTGCCCCACTTGCCCTCCCCAAACCTGTCATTGTTCACTTTTGGAGGTTGCAAAGATACCAACTCATCACTCTGAGTATTGACAAAAGAAATCATCATGTATTTATCTTATTGTATTTTACAGTAGCCAGAGTCCATGAGGGTAAGTTCTTTCCCATACAATTCCAATTAATAAATGCAGAAGGAATAACAGAATTAGAAAATTACCATCTTTTAATCCTAATGAAATACTAGATACAGGGAATAATCGTCACTGGCTGTTAGACCATCAGGGAAAAAGGCTTGACAGGGAAATTGACAACGGAGAGGATCGAACTAATCCCTCCTGAGCCCGCTAATCAATTTTAACAAGATGAAAAGTGGGATGAAGTGTAGGGCACCACACATGAAGTGCTCTTATCTAAAAAAACTGAACTCGAATATGATCAAGCATCTAGATATAAATTCCAATTTACGGGAAATAAGGTGGAAGAACAAGTCAAATTACACACAGAAGCAATCAGCCAGAATTATTTCTACAACACAGTAGTATTCAAAGTGTGGTTCTTGAACCAGCAGCTTCAGTATCATCTGGGACAATGTTAGAAACGCTCATTCTCAGGCCCTATCCCGGACCGACTGAATCACAAACTCGGGATGGGGCCCAGCAAGCTGTGTTTTAAAAAGCCCTCTACGTGATTCTGCTGCATGCTCAAGTTTGAGAACTAAGGCTCTAAAAATTTAATGGCCTAAAGAAAAAAAAACCTTAAGATTGCTACAGAGCAAAAGATTGTAGAGATGTAAAAACAAAAAGGGTACCATGGTGGATTATTTTACCCATATCCTGACAAATTATTAATATTTTAACCCAATTTAAAAATAATCATTAGAGTCATCACACTGTGGCAAAAAGAGACATTACATTTATACAAACTATATTTCATAGGAATTAGTAATTTGATTCTTACAGAAACTGGAAAGGGGCCATGAACAATGCGTCGCTTTTCCTCACATTCTGTAACTTTCTTTTGTCTCGCTCCTCGGGTTCTTACTTTCCCTTTGTTCTTTAGCTCTTTAGAAGAAAAGAGTTATCAGGAAGAAATTAACAGATACATTAGAAAATGTTACTTACATTATGTTTATGACAGAAATTAAGAGCTTGAAGTGTTTGCCATAACACACTTTTGATCACTCCATCAGCAACTCTGCGGGAAAAAACAAGAAAAGGAAATGAAAACTCCTAGGATGGAGTCCAGAAGCCAGGCCTGGGGACAGAAGTGAACGGGGTGAGGGCTTGTCATGGCCAAAGAACACAGTGCCAAGGTGTTATTATAGTTATTAATTTTCTTTTGTAATTTGAAATTTTTACATCTGTAAAATGATACATGCTCATGAAAATTCAAACAATGTAGAAAAGCAAAGGGGTGAAAAGTGTTGACTAAAATCTTGCTACCCCCAAATAGCTGCTGTTACTTATGGTGGATGTCTCTTCAGGCATCTCTGCTTCTTTACCTCTCTCTTTCTCCCTGCATTTACTTTTTAACTTTAATTTTAAATAAATACATTCATATGACTCAAAATTTAAGAAGTATGAGTATATTCATGAAGTCTTCTCTCTGACACCTGCCTAGCCACCCATTTATTTTCTGCTATCCCACCCTCTGCCTCTCTGAGAAACATTTTCTGCACAGAGGTACAAATACTGACGTGTGTGCTTATATTTTAGTGGCTGTAGCGGAGCTCCTTACATGGATGCATCATAATTTTCTTGGTGTCCAATGATGAGCAGTTAGGTTGAGCCAATTTTTATTTCTAGAGATACTTCAATGAACATCTGTAATCATCCATTTTATTGCAGTTATGGAATTTATCTTCTTAAGATAAGTTCTAGAAGTGAGATTTCTGGGACCAATGGTAGGCACACAATACATTTTGATCTTACATGGATGAACTTCAGATAGACATGAGACCTGGTTTTGCAGGAAAAAAGGTATACTTGGAAGATGGCTCTGCAATTCATCCAGTTCATGTTGGTGGCAAACATTCAAGCATGTGCAGGAGTTATTTTGTACCAGTTACTTGTACCTGGTAAGCAGGCAGGTTTACAGGCAAAGAGGCCAGGGAGAATAAAGATCCCAATAGAATGGGAGGTGTGAGTTTCTTGTCCCTGGCAGAATCATCACTCTGTACAGAAAACTTTGGAAGATACCATGGGCAGGTGTATTTTCCACTGGGGAACTGGGGATCTGGGAAACTTGTATTCTGTCTGAGAGTATTCTACTTTATGTAACCATCTCTGTAAATTATAGCAATTACATTCCCTTTAACTTTTCTGTTGGTGTCTTTCCATCACTCACATCACTGTCCCATGACGATGCCATCACATTTACATACTGCCAAACTACCCTCTCCAGGGAAGGTTATACCCAATTGCACTCCCACCAAACATCTGTGCATAAAAATCCCTATCTTCTCCTTGTCTTGCCAACATTGGGTTTTGCCAATGTTATGTTTGCCAATCTGTGGTTAAAATAAAGAGATATCTCATTTTGGTTTGTATTTGCATTTCATTAATTTTTAGTGATTATTAATTTTCAAATTATTGTTGGATACTACATTTCTTCATTTGTGTATTTCTATTTCATAGCCTTTATAGATTTTTAAATTGATCTGTTTACTCTTATTGATTTATGAAGACTCAACGTATATCAGAGTCTGTTATATATGCTGCAAATATTTTTCTCAGTGTGTTGTTGTTTGTCTTTCAGCCCTGTTGATGGAGATGGGGCTGTTGCTTGCATATCCTCAAAAATCTGAAACACAACGGTTTCTTTTACTAAATGTCCACTAAAAGGATTTTTTAATTAAAAAATTTATAATTATGTAATACTGTAAACATATTCATCACTCGGATTTAATATTTTGTCATATTTGGACAATTAAATCATATATTTAGATCACATTTTAAAAAGTGAATGTATGCAGATGTAGCTGGCTTCACAGAGCAGTGGAATGACCTGTGCTTGACTCGGTTAAGACACTAGCTACAAGATACCACCATGTGAGGCTGAAGTGTATGCAGAGAAACAGCAACCAACGTATGGAGGTATTTCTCTGAGAGCAGTTTCCTGATCTCAGATCACAATTACGGTGGCATGCCCTTGACATCAGTGGTCCAGTGGCAACCCTTTTGACTCCAGCTCTTCTAATTATTAATACTATGAAAGCACTTAATTCTCAGTATTACATCCCTTTTTACTTGAAATTTCTATTTCTTGTGATTAATTCTGATATAACTTTATCCTTCTCCCCCTTTACCTAGAGCCAAAACTGAAAGAACACTGTTAACATTTTTTTAATAGGAGGCAGAAAGAATAGTATAGCCATTTTGAACACTGTGAGACAGGCTGCCAGAGTTCAAATCCCAGCTGTGCTGCTTCTTAGTTTCATAACCTTGGACACCTTATTTAAGCTCTCTGTGCCTTCGGTTTTCCTCATGTGTAAAAATAAATAATATCTCATGAGTTTTTTGAGAAATCTATCCCCTAAACGTCTAGGTTTTAACACCTGCACGGGTTCAGGAGATGAGGGTCTGAGATCAGACGAGGCTGTAGATGGATGGGACTGAGACCCCTGTACAAAGACCGAACAGGCGCAGAAGAACAAGAGGCCGTGAGGCGAGGAAGAACTGGGAGTGTGGGGAACAGTATGGAGGCCAGTGTGCTGACACATGGGTGAAGGAGCTAGGAAGGTGGGCAGAGGCCGATCCATGGAGGGCCTTAGAGATCCAGATCTTGGCAAGGAATTTGGATTTTACTCTAAATTCAAAGCCATTGGAAAGGATCAAGGGGCCTGGTACAGTGGCTCATGCCTATAATCCCAGCACTTTGGGACGTTGAGGCGGTGGGTATTGCTTGAGCCCATGAGTTCAAGACCAGCCTGGGCAATAGTGAGACCCTGTCTCTACTGAAATAGCAAAATTAGCCAGACGTGGTGTCACGTGCCTGTAGTCCCAGCTACTTGGGAGGCTGAGGTAAGAGGATCATTTGAGCCCAGGAGTTTGAGGTTGCAGTGAGCTGTGATGATGCCACTGCACTCCAGCCTGGGCAACAAAGCAAGATTCTGTCTTAAAAGAAAAAAGGAAAAAAAAAAAAAAGGAGGAATCAAGCAAGGAAGTGACATAATATGGAAAATGGATTTCTGAACAGGGACCATGGGAGGGACTGGCAAGGGTGTGGCATGTGGTCCTGTGCATGCAGGAACAGAATCCTGGATGGGACCTAAGAGACTACAGGTGCAGGGCATTAAGCACTGGAATTGGGAAACCAAGTAGGGGTTAGGGTTCAGAGACTGCAGAACCCTGACTACCAGCCTTAATAACATGGAATCAAGCATGAAATCAAGGAAAGTCCTGAGCTATTGCTGTGGAAGAGCATGTTTCAAGGCATCTCACAGAAAGTGCCACGCTCTGTTCATTTAGCTCAGATTCCAAAAAGGCAGACTCCATCATGGGCAAAACAACATTTATACAAAATACCAACTCTGCTACTTTCAGAAATTTTATAAACTAACACTCTGTGACAATTCCCTTTTTGCTTAGACCTGCTAAACTGAATTATGTTGTTGAATCCTGACCAATTCAGAATATGGTACCAGAGGGGATGCGGGAAACAAACTCAAGGCCTTGGGAATCTAGGATTGGTTATCTGATTGAATTGGGTCTAGAGGCAATAGCATCCAATTGCCATAAGTACCATCCAGTACCATGGCTGGGGTACTGGTGTATGATCACCCAGTGATGAAACAGTTATTTAAGTGATCACCTGTGGTCATCCGGAATAAAACGCCTACTTAAGGCAAGGCTTTGGTGAACTGAATGTGGTAGAACAATATGGGGGATGTAAGTAATAACAGAAATGTGGGTGATCTGGCTGCTTCTAGTTTCACTGGGGAAATTAAAGAAAAAAAGGACAAGTCTGGAGCTTTAATATCTTGGCTCAAGGCACAGTTAGGAAAGCAGGCATTTCAATGCTCGCCCTAAAAGAACCCCTTACTTCTCGTATCTGTAGGACTCACTTGGTGGACCAATTGGGACTACCATGAGATTACTCAAAACTCATACACAGAATAAACCTTCAGCGTGCTAAATGACAACATAGATTACATTTATGTGAGGATAATTAATTTTTCAATTAACTGGGAAAGAGATATACGCCAAGAATTGGAACGTGACACTGGAGAGTATTCATATAACTAAGAGTGCCCCAACCTCCCCTCAAACTTCCCTTCTTATGAGAAGTAGCCCCCAAAATTGTACGGTGAGGCTGGTTGTGCCTTGTTGAGGACTCTCTAATGATCTCACCTGAAGCAGGTGAGGAGGCCAATTCTGCTCAATGCCCCTCTCCCCACTACCCCTCAAGTCTCCAAACCTTAGCTAAACTCAGATCCCAGCATGTCCTGGGGTGGGGGGAGGTCAGTTATGAAGTGAAATAGAGGAAGAGAAGATTTATATAACCAAAAAAACCTACAAAATGTTGCTGATTTACAATGGGGAATGTATGAGAAAATGGATTTCATGAGCGGTGGACCAGAGAGGAAGAAACATGACTTTAGATTGGGCTGATTATAACAATACGGACACACTTATTAGAGATTCTGGTTTCAATAAACCTCCTGGAGCATCTAAGATTGATTCCAGTTGATTGTTGACTTGGTTGATTGGAGCCTGGACTAAATGGTTACCTGTGCCAAATGAAGCCGAGATGCCAGAAATTCATTAAAAAAAGAGGAGGAAGGAATCCAAAGATTGGAGGAGATAAAAGTATTGGAGAGGATTTATCATAGGCAATATGCTCATCAAGTTCCCAACTATGTCTCCCCAAAATATTTTTTTTTTTGAGACAGAGTCTCACTCTGTTGCCCAGGTTAGAGTGCTGTGGCATCAGCCTAGCTCACAGCGACCTCAAACTCCTGGGCTTACGCGATCCTTCTGCCTCAGCCTCCCGAGTAGCTGGGACTACAGGCATGCGTCACCACGCCCGGCTAATTTTTTCTATATATTTTTAGTTGTCCCACTAATTTCTTTCTATTTTTAGTAGAGACGGGGTCTCGTTCTTGCTCAGGCTGGTCTCGAACTCCTGAGCCCAAGCAGTCTTCCCACCTCAGCCTCCCTGAGTGCTAGGATTACAGGCGTGAGCCACCGCGCCCAGCCTCCCCAAAATATTTAATGGTAGCACTAACCTGTGCTTCCCCCCAAATCTGTAGCATTGCTTTCGGTTTTCTATTTTGGAAAAAAGCAGCATTTCAGATACTTCTACCAGACTCCTCTACCATGATAGGCTTCATTCCTTGGATCAGAGCCACCTGGCTCTTTTTCCTTTTGCTAGTGTGTTTATTTCAACTATCCATTTAGGAAATGGGGAAATATTTGCCAGGATGGATTTGGGGACCCACTGGGATTACCATGAGACGGATTTAAGTCAAAATTGTTATTTCTCCTAACTGTGCATTTCCCCTAATAAACAATGGTCCAACAGGCCTGGTATGTACGCTATCTAGTTGTTTTTCTTTGTTTGCTATTCACTAGATATAGGCCTTTAAAAACACTCTCTTGACTGCTATTTAAGTAGGTTTTAGGAAGGGAGTAAAAGCAGATGAATGTTTTAAATTAATCATTGTTATCAACAAGTACACGACATTTTATAAAAAGAGTGGCATATTCTAGACGGTTCCTATTTGCATTCCCATATGTGGATCCATGTCTCAGGGCTGACCCAAAGCTCTGCTATATACTGGCACTGCTAAATACACTTGTAAAACTTAAAAGAGTGAAAAGTAGGGTAGTTCAGAGATGCTTGGCATTGCTAAATACATATTCAACACAGAAGTTGCTTGAACATGCCTCGCTCTTTCCTGTGTCTGTGCCTTCCTCCAAGATTGTCCATCTGGCCACCTCCTCCCCACTTTCAAAGTCTCAGCCCAAATGCTGCCTTCTCTGCAGAATCTTCCCTGATTTCTCAGGGTCAACAGATGTTGAAGTTGCTTCTCTTGCATATCCTTTGCATCAACATTAACTCAATCAACATGACCATTTGTAATTGTTACTTGAAATATCTGTCTCTTCACTCGATTTTAAGGTTCTTGGGGGCATGATTATGCCATTATATCTTTGTATCCTCTGTACCAATGTAAATGCTCAATAAGATATTCTTTGCGTGAATGAGTAAAAGAATGCTAGGCACTGAGGAGGAAGCTATTAAGATGAATTAGATAAGAATGATGCCCTCAAAAAACTTACACTATAGGGCCAGAGAATATACACATAAAAACAAATACAGTAGTAAGTACCAAGGAACATAACAGGGATAAAAATAAAATTCTATGGGGATTCAAAGGAGGGAAACAATTCCATCCAGCTGAAGGAATCTCAGAGATGTTAAGATTTTCTAGGATCTCAGATTTTAAAGACTATGATAGAGAAAGGGAAAGTGAAAAGGCTAGAATATTCTAGGCTAAAGAAAGAAGAGCATGAGGTAAGTCCTGTAATAGGAAGCCTCAGGGTACATATAGGGAAGAGAAAGATGTGTGGCTCAAAATAAACTGGTACATGTATTGTATGTTTTAGTTTCAGGGCCTTGAACAATATGTGAAGTAAGCATAAATTTCTAACTTAATGAAAATGTATGTCAATTTATAGAATGGCTGATACATCTATCCTCTAAGTCAACATATAACACCCTATTTAGCTTATAATAAAGTTGAACTATGAATTAATATACCATTTAATCTTTTTTATATTACTTTTTATTTTAAGCATAATATGTGTATATTCACAGAATATTGGGAAAACTCGAACTAAATATTCAATTACATTTAACATTCTATGTTACCTCATTTTTTCACATACCATCTCAGGAACATTTACCCAGGAAATTAATTATTCTTCTGCAGCATGCTTTCTAATGGATGCATATTGTACCATTGTTTGGATATACCAAAACGCACGTAACCAATTCTTTACTATTGGAAAATTAGGTCAGTCCCGAAATTTTTGTTGTAAATGCTATGTTGAACATTCATATGTATAACTGTTTGCCCCTATCTGATTATTTTCTTTCTATAAATTTCTCTAAATGGAATTTCTTGGTCAAAGGATGAAAACAGTTTAAAAAATTTTTATACATTTTTGCCAAATTGCCCTTCTATTCTAATTACCTTCTCTCCAGCTGTGAATGAGGTCTGATCTCCTGACTATTAACAATCCTGAGGCCAGGCACGGTGGCTCACGCCTGTAATCCTAGCACTCTGGGGGGCCGAGGTGGGAGGATTGCTTGAGGTCAGGAGTTTGAGACCAGCCTCAGCAAGAGCAAGACCCAGTCTCTACTGAAAATAAAAAGAAATTAGCCGGACAACTAAAAATATATAGAAAAAATCAGCCGGGTATGGTGGCGTAGTCCTGTAGTCCCAGCTACTCGGGAGGCTGAGGCAGGAGGATTGCTTAAGCCTGGGAATTTGAGGTTGCTGTGAGCTAGGCTGACGCCACGGCACTCTAGCCAGGGCAGCAGAGCAAGACTCCGTATCCAAAAAAAAAAAAAAAAAAAATCCCGAGTATGTTGATTTTTGAAAAATCTTTGCCAAATTTAATTGGTGAGAAATGATACCTTACTTAAAAATTTTGAATTTCTTTGACTAAGGGAGGATAAACATGTTTTCTTAGGTGTATTTGTCATTTCCCCTCTCTTTTTTAATGATTTGCTTTTTCAGGTCCATGGGAGTGTAAGCTCCACAAGGTCAGCGGTCAGCCTACTTTTTGTATGTTTTGTCACTGCTGTATCCTCAGCACCTAGCCAGGTGCATAGTGTGCATTCATGACATTTTTTTTGAGTGAATTATCTTTTCTAACTGGGTGTTAATGTTCTTAAAAAATTTATTTTAAAATCTGCATATGCAGATATGAAATTTATCAATCCCCGCAAATAGTTTACCCAATTTTCCATTTTTTTTTTTTTTTTTTTTTTTAGTTTTGTTGATGGTTCCTTTTTTGTCAAAGGGAATCTCTAAAGTACTGTGATTTAATATTTGGGAGTTCAAGGTCCCTTTCTCTTCTTTTTAAAAATTTCTTGATTTAGTTTAACTTTTTCATGTTTTAAAAAAAACCCCTTGGTACTCTGATTAGCATTTTGTGTAATAAATAAATAAATTAGAGAAGCAATATCTTTATAATAATGAATATGTTGATCCAGAAATACATGTTCATTTAAATAAATCCTTTATGTACCTCGGATAAGTTTTATAGTTGTCTTTATGTAGAATCTGAACAATTCTTTTTACCTTTAATGCTAAACTTTTTTTGTTGCAGTTAATATTTGAATGGGACCCCTCTCCACTAGATTTTCTAAGTGCTGATTGATAAAAAAGCTCTTAATTTTTGAATGTAGTGGTATGGGGGTCACTATACTGAATTCCATTAGTTTTAATAACTCTTTAGGTGATTCTCTTTGATTTTGTAGAACAATAATACCATGCAAATAAAGACAATTTTATCTCATTTCCAGAAGCTGTTAATTTTGTTTTTCTTATTACATTGCATTGGCTAGAGCTCTCAGAACAATGTTAAATTATAATGGTGACGACTGACATCCTTGTCTTGTTTCTTATTGTCATGGAAGTTCTTTTAGTGTTTCATTTTTGAGTATAAAACTGGCTGCTGACTTGAAGGGGATTCTGCATGTGTGTTAAGAAACTATTCTTTTAAGCCTAGTTGCTAAGGTTTTTTAACAAAATAATCACGACAAGATGTTGAATTTATCAACATTTCACATTTTCAGGTTTTACCAATCATATATATTTTTTATCCTTTAACTTATTAGTGAATTATATGCATAAATTTCCTAACATCAAACCATGGTTTGTTCCTTAAATTCGGATAATACAATATTTAAATTAGCCTCAAAATGCATCATGATTTATATTTGCAGTAGATTTGTCTTCCTAATTATAATTCTAGGTAAACCTTCATTTGCCCTTTGGACACATCCTGACACTGGAGAGGAACTGAGTGTCATAAGCGTCAGAGCAGAAAAGGGAATCGTGGCTGGGTTTGAAATATGCCACAGTTAATTCCACATATAATGAAACTGAAAACTGGCCATACAGAGCTTCAGTTTCTAGATTACTTACCCATTTGGGTTTCTTTCCAGCTCATTTAAAAGTGTATGATCACAGTATTCAAAAACTAAATGCATTTTCCTTTTTCTCCTGAACACCTCAATGAGGTTCACGAGGTTTGGGTGTTTTAATTGCTGCAAAGGCATCGAAATACAAAGTTTAGTATCTGTTTCTAGCAACAGTTTCTCCCCTTACAATGTAAGAACACAAGACCTTGCTGTATACATCTCTTGTGGAGAATTTTATTATAGTTACTCATAACAGAAATTGCTCTTAGTAAGAATCATAGAAACTTAAAGTTGGAAGCAATTTAAGAATTCATCTAATGTACCTATAATAGATGGTAACTAAACCGCTTATATCTCTCTGGTGATAGCAAATAAAGTATACAACTTCAAATACAAGCACTAAAAGAAAAACTACTTTATGCATTTTATGAAGACTCTAAATATCCAAGTCATAAATTAAACTTTAAATTAAATAAAAAATTGAGGAAATAGAATTATTGCATCAAAGACTATAAAAGTCACTAACACTCACTTAGCTTACATATTATTATGGATTGAATGTAAACGTTAGCTGGATTTAAATTCAGTCTGGATTCTAGGCCTTGGCTCTCAGCAATACTAGATCTCAACTCTCAGATCTGATTAAACTCCCTATTCTAGGGGTCCCTACAGTTAGTCTGTTTTAAATTTATTCATTGTATTTTCAGCTCTGTTCTTGGATTCTGTTGTTTTCTCTTAAGTTTAGATGTTTTATGTTAACATGTTAACATAATGTTTTATGTTAAATTC
Organism: Indri indri; assembly: GCA_004363605.1. Lineage (NCBI taxonomy): Eukaryota > Metazoa > Chordata > Mammalia > Primates > Indriidae > Indri > Indri indri. Next base: position 72,426 of record RJWJ010002611.1, on the reverse strand, counting down.
TATTCCCAGACTGAAGCATTTCACAAGACAGCCTCTGTTTAATATTGTAAACCAAAAGAGAAATGCTGATCAAGTAAGATAGTCCATCACTAGAGTAACTATATAATTTCATTATCCAAACTAGGGTAATAAGTACAAGCCAGGACTATCTCAGACAAACCAGCACATTGTGGTCACCCTGCCGATAACTAGGGTGACCATATAATTTAGGATACATACCTGGACAATTTTGAAAGGGGATGTGAACCAGACAGGATACTGGGACAAAAACTATAAAGCAGGACTGTCCTGGGCGAACCAGGATATACAATCACTCTTATTCATAACTCATCTTTCTTGTTGTTTTCCCAGTATAGTAGACTAATTGACTTTCCAAATCCTGTACCATTTACCCAGAAAGATAGATAAAGAGAGAGAGCACAGTATTTTGTATAGGGTAGAAGCTCAATAGGTACTTTGCAGGCCCAGTCGAGTTTTAGGTGCAGGGGCTTACATTGTATGTCTCTACTTCAGACTGTCCCATCCAAGTACTAACCAGGCCCGACCCTGCTCAGCTTCCAAGATCAGACAAGATCGGGCACGTTCAGGGTGGTATGGCCGTAGACTACTTCAGTATCCATAAGCATGGCTTGACCAAAAAAATGCCACCCTACAACTGCATGCCTCCTGGTCAACAGTTTCAGAAAAGAAAATCCATTATACATTAAAAATACACCCAGGCTGAGGAGGGAGGACTGCTTGAGCCTAGGATTGCTTGAGCCTAGGTGTTCGAGATCTGCCTGGGCAACATAGCGAGAATCTGTCTCTTTAAAAAGAAAGAAAGAAAGAAAGAAAAATGCCAAGAGCACCAAACCATTTGCTTTCTATGTGCTCCACTGCCTAAAAGAGCAGAAAGGTGAAGAGTGGAGGAGACAGGTCATGCAGAAAGCCAGCTGCTTTGTGCTGCTGCAAAACCACAGCATGCACGCAAAGCAGAGTAAGGGATTCACAGGTGCTACTGTTCGAGACAATGTTAAGGCTTAACCTGGTCAAATCTCCTGTCTTACTCAACAAGTCAGCAATTTATATCTCCTTTGCAAATGGAGTTAGCCCAGAAAAACAGTGACTTGCCTAAAGTAAAATAGGTAGCAAGGAGGGGAGGCAAATCAAATTTACATAACAGGAATATATGGAGAAGTAAGGTCGATTTATCACGGAAGGACTATGTTCATGGCATGCATGCTGCAACATACCAAACACAGAAAAGATGTGCTTCTGAGAACCATCACCAGAGACCAAGCTGAGATGAAATCTGGCTACTTTTTTACTTTAAAGCTCATTCTCAAATTGGGGAACTTGAAACGCAGAGGTATTATCTGAGCATTAACTTTATTTGCAGACTTGGGAGGGAGAGACTGAAGGGTAAAATCATTATTTTTTTTAGAAAACAACATTGCCTGGTTCAGACCCAGTCTGCAGCTTCTTAGCCCATTGATGGGTGCCAGAGCTGCCTGGCTTACCAGCGCCCTCTGCTGGCTAAGAGGTTACAGTAACCGTTTTTTATCATAATGGACGTATTCCTGAAAACTCTGTATATCAAATTATATTAATTAATTGATTTATTTTTAGAGACAGGATCTTGCTCTGTTACCCCAGGTTGGAGTGCAGTGTGGCATGATCATAACTCACTGCAACCTTGAACTTCTAGCTCAGGAGATCCTCCAGCCTCAGCCTCCCAAGTAGCTGGGACTACAGGCATATATGTCCAGCCAATTTTTTAATTTTTTGTAGAGACAGGTCTCTCGCTGTGTTGCCCAGGCTGGTCTTGAACTGCTGGGCTCAAGCGATCCTCCCACCTCAGCCTCCCAAAGTGTTGGGATTATAGGTGTGAGCCACCTGCCTGGCCTCGAATTATATTTTAGACAAAACACTAGAATGTATTATTTGAGGAAAACTGCTGCAAATAATATTTGAAAAGGAGAGATAATATGACAATTATTAACGATAATTATCATTCCCCTATACAAACTGAATTTCTTTTTTTTTTTTTAAACACATGATCACATGCCAAAAAGTATACATCACTGGGTGTGACATTCAGTACATCTAGGATCCTGCCATGCAGTGCAGAAAGGGACCAATCAATGTCAGTGCCTCCTGGGGCAATGGCAGTCCAGTGGGACCCCCTAGGTCAGGAGGTGCTCTTTTAGTTTCTGGTTGGTGGGGGAAAGTATTTTGGTGGGGGGACATTCAGAGGAGGGTTAGGGTTTGGGGGGGAGGGCTTTGAGGGAGTATAAACACTGAGGTGCGAGGACTTAGCACAGCGTGGATATTCACCAACCAGAATGCAAGTACTTCAATATAACCATCTATAGCTGCACTTATATGTATCAGATAAACATCAGAGTGGCCAAAGTCCAAAGTGATGATCAAGTTATTTCCCAAAGTTGCTGACACAAAGGAATTTAAGTCCAATGGGGAAATGATAACTTTGAGTATTCTTTGTAATTTTAGCACATGCATATTCCACCCAATACCATGATATTATGGATCTATATAGAAAGTTAACTTACCTTCAACATACGTATTTCTCTTAGTGCTATTTTCTTAACAACAGGATCTTCTTCAGATTCCACAAATTTTTTAATAGCTACTATTTGTCCAGAGGTTTTATTTCTGCATTTGAATACAACCCCATAAGACCCTTCTCCAATCTTAGCTAATTTTTCATATTTTTCCATTATGGTTGAAGTGACTTAAATTATTATATTGATTGACTTGCAGTATAAAGTCACACCTGGAAAATAAGATGGACTTGCCATAATCAAGTTATAAAAGACAATGTTTTCACAGTTTATATAAAACACATTTGCCCAGGATGCCAAAGATTTATTTCCACTGATTAACTTGAAATTCACAAAAATATTTGTATGTTATTTTGTTAGTTTAGCTTAGTCCTCTGCAGGCCTTCCAGCTATCACACAGGTTCATGTATTATTTATGACAATGGGTCTGTGTTGTCCTCAGTTGAATTCAAATAATTTGCGGAAACGAAACTTATCCAATCTATTGTTTTCATCAACCTCAAGTAAATAATTCAAATATGATGCTGTAAAATCCAGCTGAAGGAGCAATTCATACTCTTAAATATGGTGTTTATCTCTTCCCTTCTATCCCTTGTGAATACCACAAACACTAAGAGTCGTGTAACAAGACATGATACAAAGTGCTACACCTCCACCTGGTGGAGAGAAGAAAGAGAAAACGTGGGCTGTTGAACAAAGCAGCCTTTAAAAACAATGATAACAAGATCCTATTAGGGCTTCATTTATTGCTCTTAGCTTTTTTGGTATGGAGGAACAGATCCATGAATTCTCAGCCTGCAAAGAAAATAATGATAAAGCACAAAAAAGGAGGTAGGTTTCTCTAATTCTTCATGAATGCTTTCATATCCATAATGATTTCTATAGATATTCTAGGTTTAATTTTTCTGTCTTACATAGCCTATTCCTGAATTTTTTGGTACTTGGATTACATGTCAAATGATGAATAAGGTCAACTAATTAAAATAAATCAGTCTAGGAATGAAAAATATAAAAATTCTAATTAGTCTCAAAAATCCCACCCTACTTTACCCAGCAAAATTTTGTTAATATAATCTAATAATAACAATAATGATAGCACTTAACATTGTTCTATGCAAGTTATATATAATCTGCACAAATATTCTACGAATTAGGTGTTATTTTTATCCAATTATACAGATGAGAAAACTGATATGGAATTAAAACCCAGGCAGTCAGTTTCCAAAGAACACAATTTTAATCACTACACTACACTACCTCTCAGTTAATTCAAAAGAATGCACAGCCTGGGCGGATTGTTTGAGCTCAGGAGTTCGAGACCAGCCTGAGCAAGAGCGAGACCCCGTCTCTACTAAAAAATAGAAAGAAATGGTCTGGACAACTAAAAATAGATAGAAAAAATTAGCCGGTCATGGTGGCGTATGCCTGTAGTCCCAGCTACCCGGGAGGCTGAGGCAGGAGGATCGCTTGAGCCCAGGAGTTTGAGGTTGCTGTGAGCTAGGTTGATGCCATGGCACTCTAGCCTGGGCAACAGAGTGAGACTCTGTCTTAAAAAAAAAAAAAAAAAAAGAATGTACAACTTAAAAGAACCACTTTATCCAGGTTTTGATAATAATAAAATATCAAGTGAAAGAACTGACTACTTGTACAATTTCTCATGTTTCAAATGAGTACACATTTTTTAACTTCACTAATATTTAGCCTTTTCCATCCACAGGTTATCTCAATAGCACTTATAAAAATATACAACAGGGAAAACTGTTTACCTGGGTAAATGACCACTAACATACTATTTTACAGTGCTTTTTTTTTTTTTAGTGGATTCTATTTCCTCTCTTATTAGAGGGAGAAAACTCAAGCATACACACTCAAGTAACACATGGAAAATACATCACAGATTATGTTTTGAAAACCCTATTAATTATACCATATTTTTACCTAGGTATTATTATCTTACAGGTATTTAGATACAAGTGTGCACACATTTGCCTTTCTTTACTATAGTAATAGATGGCTGGAAAGAGAACAGGAGAAATAGAATTTGCTTTAGAAAGTTATTGGTATAAAACTTTATAGATTTATTAATTTAATCTACTTGGTAAGTACTACAGTTACTGGGGGAAACTAGAAATATGACAAAAAACTTAATTATGAAGTTTTAATCTATGCATTATTTCCTTATTTTCCTCTAGGTAGTTGATTTGATCTATTGATCTATGCTTTTCCTTTTTTCCCAACAGGTTCAAAAATGACTGATTCCTCAGACTAATATTTAGATCTCTTAGTGACATCAACCAAACTGCTAAATACAATGTAAATCTCTAGAAAATAGTACTTTGTTTGGTAACCTCTCAATATTCTCTGTTTTCTAAAGATGTTCATAGAAGATGAATCTGAGTATGTAAGCAGGAAGTAGACCAAGGCAGGAATTCCACAAAGGAATTTACAGTGGTAACTCCAGTACTAGGACTCTACCAGAATTTTTAGAAGCAGTAATTCCTAATCTCTTACCTGAGATCCAGACCAACTATCCAACTGTTTGATGAACAATCTCTACATGAATGAACAAAATCATCTCAAAATTGCTACATTCTAAACCAAATGTCTCTCTTCTTTCTTATCCTGTATCCCTACCCAGAGTTCACCAATGTGCTCTACATTACACCCAAATGGCTTGTCAAGGTACAATGGCGGGGACTTTGAGGTGGCCAAGGATAATGACTGTTGCCTAAATCTAATCTCTTTATATATGTACCACAAAGTGATACAAATCAACCAGAATAAATAAAATCACATAAACCCAATGCCTTCAACATAACAAGAAGACAGAAGAGTCTACAAACTTAAGCAGAAAAGTGAAGCCCAGATTCTGGAAGAGATAACTCTTGAGCTCCCACTGTAAGCCTTGGCAGAAAGCAAAGATAAGAGTGGAGTGAGATCTGGAAAAACTGTAAGAAAGAGAGAAGAGGAAAAGAAGACCCTAAGATAGACTTAAAATCACCTCACCTCCCGAAGAGAAAATACATCACAAATGTAAAAATATGGAAAAAGTGTCCCGGTAGATTACAGTACTCACGACAGAGAAGGGATATGGGTATCATGGCAGCATCAGTTAGTGTGGCACCACTTTTGGGGAATAGAAGGGCAAGAGGAAAAGGAACAGCACCTGTTGGAGACTGGACAGTGAGGGGGAAAAAGAAGCAAGAGGAATAAATTTGGGCTCTTGCAAGACAAAAGAGAACCCCGAATGGTGGGACATGTAAATCCTCCCATCACTACTAAGGGAAAAAAGCACCATCAATTAAAGAAACTGTACTTTCCTACAGCCACAGAGGGGATTCTCTTGATCTAGGATAATTGTCGATTACTAACAGCTAAAACCTGCCCAAAAAATAAAAGAGAGGAAAGCAGTCTCCATACAAAGCTTTTTTTTTTTAAATTTCAGGATATTATGGGGGTACAAAGATTTTGGTTACAGGTTATGACTTTGCCACACAAAAACCATGATTTGAGGTGTTCCCTTTCCCCCTCACAATGCTCATCACGTCCATTAGTTGTGAGTTTACCCACCCCCAAACCCCCAACCCCCAAAGAATATTACTACTGTGTGAGTACCTTAGTGTTGATCAGTCAGTGCCAATTTGATGGCGAGTACACGTGGTGCTTATTTTTCCATTCTTGTGATACCTCACTTTGGAGGATGGGCTCAAGCTCTATCCAGGAAAAGTAAGAGGTGCTAGATCACTGTATGTATATCTACTTCAATTACACCAAAACCATCTTTCTCAAACATCAACATGATCAGATATCATCCTTCCTCAAAAACATCTCATGGCCTCTAATGAAACAGAATAAAGTTTGAACCATGGTATGATATTTACAGTCCTTTATGCCCTGGTCCTAATTTATCTTTCCAGCATTGCTTCTCAGATTCTTCCCTAAACACTTTCAGGTCTCCAAGTCTCTGTTGATACCACTGTCTGGAATGTTTGACCTTCAAATCTTCATCTTTTACAGTTCGACTCAAACATCATTTTTGTTTAGGCTCAAGGCAGGCTTTTTCTCTGCACACATGCCACGTTAACAACTTCCCCTCACCCTTTCTTAAAGATTATTTATGCATTGTTAGCCCATGTCTGGCACACAGTAGACTCCTGTCGAAGTCCTAACCATAATTTTATTTTCTAACCTTTCCACTAAATATGTAAAATGACTGTCTTTGTAAAGCAAAGGCAATAGGTACAGTTTGATTATTAATACAGTACTTAGGAAATCAAGATTAAATGGTGATACAGCTATTGTCAGGAAATAGAGGTACTTGGTTAAAAACATTTTTCACAGTCGTCAGTAACTTTCAAACTGAAGCTATATACCTTTTGGGTAAAGGGCCTCCTGACTTCAGAATATACAAAATATTTGACTCTCAAGTTAATAAAGTTCTGTAGACAAAGGCAAAGACAGGGATAGACTTGAGCCCACTGGTGATTATAGACAGATAGATAGACAGATAAGTAGATACTTGAATGGATCATTAAATTCTTTGAAAATTCTCTATTTAATTTCCTTAGTCTTAAGGATTTGCAAAATGATGTACTTAGAAAACAGTTGGAGTTGGATTGTTTTCCATGATTGTATCACAAATCAAGTCCTGAGGGCCCCAGCAAGCCTAAGGAATATACTGAAAGACTACAAAATTAAGAAAGGCAGAGGAAGAGGGAGTAGGAAAAAAGAGAGAAAAAACACATACATTTTCTAATCTAAAAGGTTCTAGGAAACTTGTGCAAACAGTGGCTTTAGGAATAAGGAGGGAAAGGAGAGATTTTGAAGACCAGGCCAGGGCGGTTTGGGATTCTATAGGCTAAAAATCGCAACCTGCTATGTTGTTGATCTTATTGTTTCCAATGAAACAAAATGTGAAATTATATTTAATAAAACTGATTAGGAAAATGGGCTATTAAATCATTCGGATCTGGCTGTTAAACATAATATCGATTACTGAATTTCAAAAGTACACACACCTACTTATAAGCTTGTCTTGGGGACAACACAGTCGCATTAATTAAAAGCATCCCCAGAAAACCAGAAGACCACATAATTTACATAATCGAAGGAATTAATTTTATTTAAATATATCACATTTCAGGTGTGCAGATAACAGATCTGGAAGTTTGGCATAAATTCCCTTTATTTCCAGGACTCTAGTATTGAGCCTTTATTTAATGACAGTCTCCCTTCTTGGCCACCCGTGGGTCTCCGGGCGCGCAGGTGCGCCCCTCGCTCCCTCCCGCGCCTCGTCCCATCGCCCGACCTCTCGCCGCCCCTCTCCCCAGGGCCTCACCTCCCTCCGGACCCTGGGGATCCGTTCTGGGTCGGCTGTGCGCTGGCGGGAGCCACCTGTCACCTCTAACCCCTCGCCCCCACCTCTCTCTTTCCCTTCCAGTGGCCACTTTTCCTGGTTCCCTCATCTGGGAGCCTCCATCCGGACCCCACCTCTCTCTCCGTCACTGCCGCCCCCGCGCCGACCCCCGTCCCACCCGCCTCGGGAATCCGCACTTACGGCACGGATGGGGGCGACGGTGGCGGAGGTGACGCAGTCTCCAGCAGCCCGGAGCACCCCAACAGCCGCGCGCGTCGCTGGCAGCGGGCAGCAGCAGCCGGCCCGGCAACTCCGGGGCGAGCGGAAGCGCCGCGGCGTCTCCCGGGCAACCGGGACGCTCAGGCCGCTCGGGGCAGGGCGGCTTCCGGAGCGGGTTCCCCCGGCGCCCGCAGCGCGCAGCGCGGCCTCACCTCGCGGTGGCAACCTCTGGGCCTGGCCTGTAAACGTCCAGGTGTGGACGCAGCAAGATGCGTGAAGACGCTCGAAACATTTAACCGGAATCACACTAAGTCCTGTTCCTTCCCAAGGCATCGAGAACACTAAAATTAAGCGCAAATAATAAATGTGAACACTGATAATCCGTTCCCCTGCCTGGGCAGAATCGTCAGTCGGCAAGATCCTCTGTCTACTGTCTTTACTCTTCGGTCTTGCCTTATTATCCAAACGGCTTTTCAGCAAACTTCTGTAGGCTTTTCTATGAAAATCAGCTATAGATTAGGTGCTGTTCGTTGAAGCCATTTTCATAATTCAGCAAGCATCTGGGCCCGATTCAGAATCAGACACAGGTTTGACACCCCGTGGGGAAGGAAGTCAAGCAAACAGTAATGCGATGAACACTGCATAGAGATAAATGTATTAATGTATTTTTATTTCCAGGATTAACTTAAAATGCTATATGCTATTGAGCACATAGGTACAATGTCTTAGCATCGACAAAAGCTCCCCATCATGGCCAAATTTAGGAAGCCATTTCCCTTCTTCGCTCACAGATGACTCTCCTCCCATCTTCTCGTTCATCTTAATTCTTCTCCATTTTCTTCATTTGCTTAGAAATATGCTCAAATCTATCTTCAGCAAACAAAATCAAACCAGCAACAACCTTTATCCCCTTCCTCCTTCAAGACCAAACACATCTACCTATTTCTATGATTTCTGCCTTCATCATGCTATAGAAAATTTTCTCATTAAGTACACAAGTGATCACCATTAGCCTATTTTCATCTTTATGATACTTGATCTGCAGTTTCTGAAACTGTTGACTCCTAGCTACTTTTCTCATGAGGAAGCTTTTCACAATCAGGCGTCTTTGTTCTCCAGCTTCATGCTCAGCTACTCTGCTCTATGCACCCTCGGTTCTGCCCCATCCATCACTGTTCCTCGCATGCCTTTGTCTAGGCCACAGCTTCCTACCCTGTTTTCTTTCTACATGAGATAAACTCCTCTTCGTCTGTGAACTACCTGATTTACACATTCTACACAGGGTTTTCCTTTTCCCAAAGCAGAACTAGGCACATTTCGTACCTCTTTTTAATGCTACTTAACGGCTGTTTACCTTTATTCATCCAAGCGTGCTCCTTGGATGAATACTGGTTGGGAATTATGCCTTTTCCACCTTTTCTCCAGTGCCAGAAAAGTGCCTGGATAAACTGTAAATGATCAATACATGCTGTTAATGTAATTGTCTCACAAAAGTAAAAAAAAAAAAAAAAAAAAAAGGTTTATTACAAGGACTTTTTCCCTGAGACAGAGTCTTGCTCTGTTACTGGGGCTGGAGTGCAGTGGCGTCATCATAGCTCACTGCAACCTCAAACTCCTGGGCTCAAGCGATCCTCCTGCCTCAGCCTCCTGAGTAGCTGGTACTACAGGCATGCAGTACTCCACGCCTGTCTTCTGTCTCAAAAAAACCAAAAATCAAACCGAAAGAAAAAACTACTTTGTATAAGAAAAATGCTTTTTGGCAAGACAGGAAGTTATTAATAATTTGTCTTACATCAAAGGGACAGTAAAAATCAGAATTTGAAATCCAACAGCTGGAAAAAAAAGTAATTTCACAGGGAAAATGCTAGAGTATATTTTAGTGAATATATTGCATATATTCTATTATGTAATAGTCTAGCAATGGTTAAAAGAATACACTTTGAACCAAGTGCCTAGGTTCAAATCTTAGCTCTATCACTTACCAGCTATAGTCCTGGGCAAGTTATTTAAGCTTTCTGTGCCTAAGTTTCTTCATCTGTAAAATGGAGTTACCAACACCTATGTCACTGGGGTGTTCTAGGGCTTAAGTGGTATGTACAGCATGTAGGAAAGTACTGGGCATGATATAGGCATTGGGAACTTACAGTATATTATATATCCTTTTGGTGTTTACCCATTATTTTGCATGGCACATACTTTCACCTCTCTACCAGTAATGGTGAAAGCTGATATAATCTGTCCTTCATATCCTGGTCTCTGCTGCAATCAGAGACACACTTGAAAGGTGAATGATGGCAACAGGCCTGTAAACAACTGATCACATTCTTCTCAAAAGTGTCTATGCAATTAGCTAAGATAGCATGAACTTTAATGAAGACCAAATAGATTGTTTCCAACATTTAAGTGAGTGACTTTCTTCCTTTTGAGTGTATAAAGATGCACAAGTTCACGGGTGGAGCCTAGAAATTTGCTTTTTTTTCTTTCTTCAGATAGGGTTTTACTCTGTTGCCCAGGCTAGAGTGCGGTGGGATCATCACAGCACACAGCAACCTCAAACTCCTGGGCTCAAGTGATCCTCCTGCCTCAGCCTCCCGAGTAGCTGGGACTACAGGCATGCACCACCACTGCTGGCTAATTTTTTTCTATGTTTTAGTAGAGACAGGGTCTTGCCCTGGCTCAGGCTGGTCTCAAACTCCTGTCTCAGCCTCCTTGAGCACTGGGATTACAAGTGTTGAGCCACTGCAATCGGCCTGAAATATGCATTTTTCAACTGTCATCAAAGATGGTTCTTTCTGAGGCAGGTAATCCTTGGACATAACTCGGAAACACTGTTTTAAATTTAATGCCCACCAGTGGTTCTCAGGCTGGGCTGCAAATCAGGAATCATTTCATAAAAATATGTTACTGGACCTCACCCCAAAGAGTATGACTCCAGGGATATTTTTAAAAAGCCCCTTGGTAATGCACAACCAGTTGTATATTTTATTGTTTGAAAATGTTTGAGTGTTTGATAGTTAAATGTGACAATTAACATTTTTTGAGATATGACCCTTTATATAACTTTATAGGTCTTGGAAACTGGAAAAAAAAATAGTGGCCCAGAAAAAGAATTAACTTTGTCCATATGAGCCAAGAACAGAATCTTAATTTCTTGAAAGTCTTTTCCATGAGTCTGTTTTCCAGCAAATTGACAAAATGTTATACGATATCAAGATGTGTTTTAAAACATAGTCATTAGTTAATGCTAAGATTATTCACAACGTATTTGGGAAAAGTGATAAATGAACACAATTGTTATGATTATTAGCATCTGTATGATTTTAGACATGGAAACTATTTTAGTCAAGGCCATTATTCAAGGCACTGGGACAGGACGTAGCATAAGCAATAGTAGAAATAGTGCCTCTTGTCCCCAATCCAGTTCTTCCCACTTAATCTTCCCCTTCCTTACCTCCAGAACTGCATTTCCTATCACTTTCTCTTCCTTTCTATGACCCAGGCACTGTCAAATTTTTTCCGTCAAGGGTCAAAACAGTAAACATTTTAGGCTTTTTGGGCCATCCGGTTTTTTGGAAACCACTCAACTCCAACACTGTAGCATAAAAGCAGTCACAGACAACATGCAAATGAATGTGGTGCTGTGTCCCAATAAAACTTTATTTATAAAAACAGGCAGCAGGCTGGACTGGGCTGAGGATTGCAGTGTGCTGACCCCTGCTCTAACCAAAAAACTATGAATGTTTAATTATTTTTCTGATCAGAAAGCTGAAAATTCTATAAAACATGCCCTTTTCTCAAATGAGGGAATATTACTATTTCATAAAATTGAGATCAGATCAAATAAAAATCATGATTTGAGGGACCAGAATTGGGTACTTCATAGTATAAATACAAAACAATTAAATACAGTTCCCCCCTTAATATATTTTAGTGTTCTGTATATAGATTAAGCCAGATGACAAGCTACTATACAACAGCATGTTATAAAACATGTTTATTTTACAATATGTACAATCAGGAACATACTTAAAACCATTATCAATTAAAATTAATGAAGACCATAAATCACAATTTAGTTTGTTCTTAGTGTATATACTCACATTAAAATACAAAGAACATATACCAAAAAGAGCCAAAAGTGTGCATTTTGCTAAAACTTGGTATATACATATTCCATTGGAAAAAAAGCAATCAAAAATGACTTAAAGCAAAACTAAGTTCCTGTGATGCGTAGTAACCATTATATTGTCTGTATGAGGTAGTAACTAAATTATTTTGGCCATGTGTTAACACCCTAAATCAAAAGGAATATGAAAAAGATCATAAAATAAGGTCAACAAAAGTAAAAATTCCACAAGAAATGTGAACCATTTCACTCTATGGAATGTTATAGTTCTTCAATGTGATTATATGAAATGTTTGGTGTGGACTCTTTAATGATTCTAATTTATTCTTTGTGCATACTGTAATTCAGACAACGACTGCAATGTTACATCACAGTACCGCTATTCTGTGATTCAAAATTTTTCCAAAAGTATTGTTTTTAAACACAGACAAGCAATCTTACAGGGTTCTGCTTAACTATAAAAAGACCAGTTACTACAACAGATGGTTAATTGTAATTGGTTTGTTTCATATAGAAAACAATCCAAATACATTTAAAAAAGATGTTGTGGAGCCAAATGCATATAGACAATGTCACAGCTTACTTTTGTGACTTAATACATCACATATCAATACTTTGTGCAAATATAAACACCAGTGTACTTGCATTAAAATTAAAAACAAGATTATAAAATGATTAAAGCCTCCATTACAATTTTAAAAGTTACAAGATTTATATTCATATTGCTAAATTACATATAATAAAAATACAATAGTGTTAAATGTACTGTTTCATTGCCAGCATCCCATTTTGTAATATAACCACACCCAAGAATATACTAAAGAATTCTTAAAATATTAACCCCAATTGCATTTTCGGCAACATTTACATCTGTACAGATAAGACACTTACTTGTACATCTCATAAAAGTACATTATCTACATAAATTCTTAGTGTATGTCTTCAGCAATATGAAGTTTCACAGAAAAATACTGCCTATATGTACAAAGATTACATAACAATGAATTAGCACTTGTGTGGTTCAATATGCTAAACATATCCATACCACTTAAAACAAAAATTTTCCCCATCTTGTCTCATGCCACAATAAATTACAAAGTAACTGAAGCCAGGTTACTGCAGCTTTTGTACAGCTTCAAGCATCCATTAATGTTGCAGCGGTAGTGTTCTTTCTTTCTATAGTTAACTGTCAAAGCACAAAATTCTCAGTAACTGTTTTCATGACCCGCCAGGATGTATAAATTGCTATTTGCTGTGGGGTTATCAGTTGGCCTGCTTTCCAAAACCACAACCCTAAAAGTAACAAACAAAAAACATATAATAAAACAAAGTTATTTTTGAAAACTAATGGTATCAGAAAAACTTTCCATTGCTTTTCCATTATATGCCTCTATAAATGCTGCTTATTTGATTTGTGTCCAGATTCATTTGCTATTGCTATGAAGACAGGGCCAGTTCTAGCTCTGGGAAGTAATTTTGCTGCCCACCACCTCCCATCTCTAAACCAGTGTTCTTCTGAGTGTCAGAGGTGAGGAGAAACCTACATTAGAAATAATTTGGAGGAACTTAGTCCTTATGGCAATTCTAAAAATAATTTGCAGTTCAAGAATCAGAAGGTAAATTAGAATAGATCTCCAAAATCCTATTTGACATTAAAAACAAAAGTTCTGTTTGTCACTATATGGTATTTCCTCTTTCTTCTGCTGAAAATCAGAGTTTTGATAGTATGTTTAATGCAAACTAGTACTGATGGATCTATAAATTCCTGTTACTTGGAAGATCAGGTACATTTTCAAATGCTTTATAACTTTCTGGCTTGTGAATTCTTATAGTACACAAAATACAGTGTTCAATATATTATTGCAGAAATTCAATTCTCTTGAAAAAGAAACCAGTTTCATGATGGATTTATAAAAACATCGAGTATTATGTATTTAATATAGCCCATTTTCATACCTGTCAGATCCAAGCAGCCTGAAAATTCTTGTGCTATCTGAAATTTCTTGTGTTACCTGTTCAGTTAAAATATAAATTAATTTCTGAAATTAAAGATACAAAGTTTTACATGGGCATTTCATTATAACTCTACAGAAAAGAAACATAATTCCTAATATGGAAGTATATCCCTGCATAATTATTTAAGTCAGCATGTAGATGCAACAATTTGTTAGTCTAGGAAAAATATGGCTAATTTTGAATTAATCACAAAATACTGGCAAAGGAAAACTACTTGTTAAATTATAGACTTCACAGGAAAAACTTAAAAGCAAAGCACTAAGTCCATTTTATTTATTAGAAACCTTCGTAATTTATGTTAACATTAATAGTAAGACTACTGGTAGCCGTAAGTCACTTAGATACAGTTCTTTTACTTAAAAGGCTGTCATGTGGTATGATATGAAATGTTTAAAAGCCAGACATAACTTCGGTTTTAATCCCAGTTCTCCTCCTTACTAGCTGTGACATTGGACAAGATATACGACGTTAAAAATGGTTTTGCCAAAAAAAAAAAAATGGTTTTGCCTTCTGCAAAATGCGACAGAAAAGATCTATCCTGAAGTAGTACCTTGCAGTGTTCTTCTAAGGATTAGTGGGTACAATGCCTAGCTAAAGAAGTGCTCAATACATAACAATCTTTCCCATTTCTTCCCCATTTTCTTGCAGTTTGACTTTGAAACTAAAATTATTCCATCAATACCCCCTGCAATTAGTTTTTCTGCAAACACTAATGATTCTTAACTTCCGTTGTAAGCCAGCACATCTGAAAGAAACAACATGCTGAGTTCAGTAACAGAGGCTCATCGTGACAGTGGGGTCTGCCTACTAGAAGGACATAACATTTTTGGAGGTGTGTTGAAGGGCTGCCTGTGTTGTTTGAGAAAGTTCCTCAGATGATTATTCAGGCAAACTTTTCTTTCCTTTTTTTTTTTTCAATCACTCTGTTCTGCCTACTATGCCTTTTTTTCTTTGATGAGTATTTATGGGCTGTTGACTTTCTTACCTCCCTGCTCCAGTCCCTCAGGTGATTTTAAGAAGATCTTCCTAAGAAGTGAGCCCACTTACAGGAATTACTGTTAGAAACATATTAGCAGCTAGCTTTCTTCAACACTTACCATATGGCAGGCACCATGCCCAGCACATTACATGTTCATTTCATTTCATCTTAACAACTCTCACTCACATATCAGAAAATGTAGGTAGAGAGAAGTGACATGCCAAGGTCACACAGCTCCTAACTGGCAGGATTGAGACTTGAATCTGAAAGTCTCAACTCTGGGAGCCATGCCCATGATCACTATGCTATACTGCTTACTTTTGTAGAAGAAATGCTCTCCGCTTAACGAATGAAAATTTAGGAAACAAATGAGCTATTTTCTTGCTTGAGGGACCTGAGGTTTCCCTTTCTTTCCAATGATCAAGTAAAAGTTATACTGCAGAGATTGGCTTGGGGGTATTGGAAGAATTTTTTGATAACTTTACTTGCCTATAACATAGGGGGAAAGTACCATATCTTGTTCATGTTTCTAACCCCAGAACTTTCTGCCATAAATGTTGAACTGAACTGAATACGTCACATGGCTTGGAGTCAAATTATTCCTGTAAGGTAGGAAGGACTCATGAAATGTAGCTAAATGTTAATAAAAAGGGAAGGAGAAAAGAGCAAAGAATCTTGTAAATGTCAAGTGAATACAGATAACAGAAATGGGGGCAAGTTGGCTTCAAGAGAAATGTAGAACCCTTTAATTATAGCCTGCATTGGTCATTATTTCTGAAATACAAGGTAGAAAAAGTGCCTCAGGACAGAGAGCCAGCACTAGCACTCTTGTTCCAAATACAGGCAGTGGTCTGGGAAAGTTGAAAGAAAATCACAGTTGGCTCATTTTTAGCAGTATTAGGAAGTTCCTGTTCTGAATTTGACAGCAATTATCTAGAAGCACATTAAACATGCACTAAAGTTGTTTGAGTAACGAAGAGAGAGGGGCTGTATGGCAATGTGCTATTGACTTTATCAATACACTAAATACGGTAAGTATTAATAAAGTTAGCAAATCAAGTATTACTTGCATCATTTAGGAATTTTCAAAAGTCAAAGGGGATTATTTAAATTGAAATTTGATAATGTTTTGTGACTATTTGATGGCTGTAATTTAAAAAAGATTACTTACCTCATTAGATCTAAAACTTCTACCTTGCATTCCATGTTTCCAGAAAGCTAGCACACTGTCTTGCAGGCAAACTAGCAGGCAAGAACAGCTCAATTACTGTTAATAGTACAAAAAGTTCAACTGATAAGCATCACTTCATTCCTCTATCTCGGATAGCAATATTTCAATTAATGACTGATGTTAGCTATTTCATATTTGTATGGCATCTTTACATTTGAAAGTTTTAAAACATATAGAGCTTATCTTTTTGATATGAAAAAAGAAAAATTCAATGTAGACATTTTTTATTTTTTTGTTTTTAAATAATTTTTAAAAATACTGCAAACATACAGAAAAACACAGAGAAGAGCATAAAAACACACAGGTATCTACCACTCAACTATCAAATCCTACCATTTTACCATATTTGCTTTAAATAAAAACAAACACAGCTGGCATCCGCTACATACTCCTCCCCTAATCCCATTCCAGCCTTTCCTCCCTCTCTGAGATAACCACTATTATAAATTTGGTATTTGTCATTCTCATGTATGTTTTTATTATTACTACATTGTAAATTTACATTATTAATATAAACTTTGTATCGAATGTTTCCAACTTTCATACTTTTATGATGAACATTTAAGTTATTTCTTATTTAGGTTTTATTACAAACAATGCTGCAAAAAACATTCTTGTACATCTTCTTGAATATGCGTACAAAACTTTTCCTGGGTTTGACACCTAGTCATAGAATTCCTGGTACACAGGGTGTAAATAAAGCAAAATTTAGTTTTGTGTATTCAGTGAGGAAGAAATCTAATTTTGTTTCCTGCAGATAATCATTTGTACCAGCATCATTTGTTGAATAGTCTACCATCTCCCCACTGATAGATAATGCCCTAATTCCATTTACATGTGGGTCTGTTTCTGGGCCCTCTTTTCTATTCATCCCCGTGTTGATACCACACTGCCTTAATTACTATGGCTTTACAGTAAGTTTCAGTATTGCGTAGAACAAGTATTTGTCAACATTTATTTTACTATCCTTGGTCTTTGGCTTTTCCATATGAATTTCTTTCTTTTTTGTTTTTAATTATTATGGGTACATAATAATTGTGTATCTTTATAGGGTACGTGTGATGTTTTGATACAGGCATACAATGTAAATTCATCAAATCAGAGTAATAAGGGTATCTGTCACCTCAGGCATTTATCATTTCTTTGTGTTAGGAACATTCCAATTCCACTCTTTTAGTTATTTTGAAGTATGCCCTAACTTATTGTTGATTGTAGTCACTTCGTTGTGCTATCAAACATTGTTCATTCTATCTATCTAACTATATTTTCACACCCATTAACCATCCCCACTTTATCCCTGGCTCCTTGCTACCCTTCCCAGCCTCTGGTAACCATCATTCTACTCTGTCTCCATGAGATTAATTGTTTTTAATATTTTGCTCCCACATATGAGTGAGAGCACATGAGATTTGTCTTTCTGTGCTTGGCTTATTTCACTTAACATAATGTTCTCCAGTTCCATCCATGTTGTTGCAAATGTCAGGATTTCATTCTTTTTTGGTGGGCTATGTAATATTCCATTGTGTATATGTACCACAATTTCTTTATCCATTCATCCACTGACGGATACTTAGGTTGATTCCAAATCTTGGCTATTGCAAATAGCGCTGCAATAAACAGGGAGTGCCGATATCTTTCTCACATACTGAATTTCCCTTCCTTTGGATATATACCCAGCAGTGGGATTGCTGGGTCATATGGTACTTCCATTTTTAGTTTTTTGAGGTCCATATGAATTTTAAGATGAATCTATCACGTGGCACAAAACACCTTGTTGGGATTTTTACTGCAAATGCACAGAATTCATGCATTAATTTGTGAAGAACTGACATCTTTCTCATATTGAGTCTTTCCACCCATGGACATGATGTCATTGTTTGTTTAAATCTTCTTTTATGCCTTTAAAAAATAATTCAGAATTTCCTAGATAATCATCTTAAAACATGTTTGGGTTACAATTATTCTTATACATGTTATTTATTGCTATTGTGAAAGGGATCTTTTTTCCTATTAAATTTTTCATTGACTATTTAGGAAAGTTATTAATTCATGTTACTCATAACTAGCTGCATTCTCTTTTTAGCTCTAGCAATTTATTTATAGAGTTTTATATTCTATGTAGCTAATCATACCATTAGCAAAAAAGGATCTTTCTACTTTTCCCTTTCTAATCTTCATACTTCCCCCTTTTCTTGTCTAATGAGACAATGCTGAAATGTAATAATAGCAAGCATTCTTATCTTGTTCTCCACTGTAATAAGAATTAGTTTGACCATTAAACGTGATATTTTTAATAGGCTTTGCTAAGTGAAGGACATTTCTCTCTATTCCTAATTTGCTAAGAAGTATTTTTTAAAAAAAATCTTTAATGACTTAGACTTTACTGAATGTTTTTTTTATATATCTACAGAAGAATTACGGGATTTTTCTCTTTCAATATTTAGTGTCGTGTATTACATAAATACATTTTCTGATGCCAAACTATCCTTGCTTTCCTGGGATAAAGTCTATTACTTGATAATGTGGAGTTCTTATTTGCTAACATTTTATTTAGAGTTTTAGAAATCAATTTTCATAAGATTAGATTATAATTTTTTTTTCTGTGCTAATCTTGTTTGAGTTCAGCATCAGTGTTAAACACTGATTTGTTCAGAATTCTATGTCTACAATCTAAAACAGTGCGTAAAGGATAGGGATTATCTCTCTTTTTAAGGGTGGATAAAAACCACCTACAAAACCATCATGCTTAATTACCTGGCAATGAGCCTGGCTGTGGTTTCCCATCTCCCGTGGACATTTTTAGTTTTCTGTGTCACCCAGGTGCCCAGCTGTCATCTACTTCTGCCTTGAAGCCCAGCAGGCCTGTTTTAGGCCTGCATACTGTTTTGAGTTTCCGTTGTTGATCTTGGTTTTTGACCCCTGCTATGTCTTTTTAAGCATGGATTCCATTTTAACATCTTGATCAGATGTCCCTCCAAAACTAATTTATCCTTATCACTTGTTTGTTGGGCGAGGGGCATTCTAGCTCGGGGAAAGAAGAAAACAGAACTAGGAATAAGAAAAACAAACTGCCTGCCCTTGGCTTTACCCTCTGCAAACATATATAAAGGCAAATATCTTTATTTTACTGATAAAGGACACCTGAATAAGTGTACCCAGTTAAATTAATTATCACTGATTTTCCCAGCACCATCCTATATAGGATTATTTTCCCCTTATTTTTCCTGAATATAATCATTTTAGAATACTGATTCTGTCAGGAATTCTTTTCCAGAAAAAACTCCTATCAAGCAAAATGCTGAGAATGGCAAGAAAGAAATTCCATAGAATTAAAATTCTCTGATCAGAAAGTACAACAGCAAAAATATAATAGGATATACTAAATACTAAATTTTAAAGTACTTACAGGGAAACTTTATAGGAGTCTGGAAGAAATGGGAATTCACTATATTATGAGGAATGATATGTATTTATTTTTGAGACAGGGTCTCATTCTGTCACCCAGGCTGGAGAGAGAGCATGATCATAGCTTGCTGTAACCTCGAACTCCTGGGCTCAAGCCATCCTCCCGCTTCAGCCTCCGAGTAGCTAGGACTACAGGTCTGAGCCAACACATCCAGCTAAGTTTAAAAAAAATTTTTTGTAGAGACGGGGTCTCACTATATTGCCCAGACTGGTCTCGAGCACCTAGCCTCAAATGATTCTCCCACCTGTGCCTCCCAAACTGCTGGGATTATAGGTGCAAGCTACTGTGCCCAGCTGAGAAATGATATTTAACTTATTTCTTTTGAAAATACCAAATCTGCAAGGAAGATAACATTATTTCCACTACAGTTACTACTTTGGAGAATGTATAAAAATGAAGGCTGATAGTGACCTCATATTCACTGTAGCATATATTTTTAAAAAATGAGTCCTTAATTATATCTGTTTATAATTTCAGACAATTATTAGACAAATTATTTTAAGCAGTTCGTAATGCAAAGAAATAGAAAACTTTGACTTACCTATTGATTCAATCTGGAAATCAAAGGTGAGTTCTGATGATAATTTTCTACTGGATTTTAATCTTCCTTGGAGATTTACAATTTTTATACAACCTAGGGGGGAAAAAGTCACTCAGAAATGAAGACAAAAGATGTCTTATTAAAATAAGATGTTCAAAAATAAAAACTTACAGTCCAAGCATACAAGAATGGTATCTCTCTCCAGTTGGGTTACATGAGTAACACTTGTCTGTGGGGTATCTACAACACACAAAAAAGCTCAGTAAACTTAGAGAAAACTGTAGTATTTAAAGCATAGAGACATTTAAGAAAAAGAATTTTGATGGTAATGGTATTTCAAATGCATATAAATTTTTACAACATATATATAATGGTTGAACCAGACTACTTGGGTTCAAATCCATGTAATTGCTCAACATAGTAAATGTTAGCTATTGTCAATACTATTGGTGATGCGGAACCCATGGATATGAAGGGCTGACTGTACTGTAAAACGAACTATACTTCAAATATTCTATAATGCAGCTCTTCCTTTTTTAAAAATCAGCTTTGCTATTACCCTGAGATTTGTGTATATATGTAGTTCTTACATTATGGTCCATGTATCAACATCATCAGCATCACCTGGGAATTTACAGAAATGAAATTCTTAGGTCCCACTCTAGATCTACTGAATGAAAAACTCTGGGGGTGGGGCTCGGCAATGCGCTTTAACAAGTCTCCCAGTGATTCTGATGCATGCTCAAGTTTGGGCATCACTGGTATGCACTAAATATTCAATGATCCCTTTACCAACACTCCTAGTAAAGTGACTGAATGTCATTAAAAAGGTAAAACCACCTGATGGTTTTCGGGGAGGCAGGGCAACTAGAGCTATATAATATGCAAATTTTCAGGGATACACCATTTAAAATTACATAAAATACCTGAAAATTCTGAGAGTTATGAAATTTTTAAGTGCCTATGCTTTGTTTTAAATATTTCCCATGTTAATATACTTTAATATGTTAATGTTTTAAATGTTTCCTATGTTAACATGCATTTCATAGATTCAGTTTCATATTAATAAACATCAAAACAGATGCATACAAAATTGTCTAAAAATGTGAAACATATAAAATAAAAATTATTAAAAATATTAGAGTATACATAAACTTATTATGTTTTTTTTTTTTTTTAGAAAAAGTGCTTTAACTGGTATTCAATTGGTCATATTAATGTTATTATTTCCAAGTAAGAGTAATACAAATGTGACTTCAAGGGTTACCTACACACCTTCGAGATAAACTGTTATATAAAATGTCACACGTTTTTCAAAAATCATAAAATGACTCAGGTATATAATTCATTTTATAGTAAGAGATACTGCAAAATTGTTTATTAATATACAACCAATACAGGACATTGAGGATCAGATCCTTATCATATTCATTACTAAATATAAAAATTGGTGTATGTGCTCTCAAATGTACATGCTTGGCCAAATTGTTTTAAATGTGCCACTTGAGTTAGCTGTTTTAAAAAAAGTCATCTTCTCTTCTCCCAGTTTAATCATAGTTATTAAAGACTGCTTTTTATGCAGTTTTTGCTTAATAAGAGACATTGTAAACTTCTTACTTACAAAACCAGTATACGCATAACTTCATAAAAATCACAAACCTGATTCTGTAAACCATGAAGAGGTAGAATTTGGGTTGACAGTCTCAAATCGAACCACCTGGTTGAAGTCTCTCCCTCTGCTGACACCGACACAAACTAAAGGGTACTCCTGTTCAGGAACTACCAGCATTTCAAACATTCTAAGTGGACATGGTATAGGAAAATCTATGTGCTAGAGAAAGAAACAAAAATACATTAAATGTAGGAAAACAAAAGTCAAATAATTCTATGACAATATGAAAGAATTTGTAGGCTTTTAAAAGTATCTAAAATAGCTTTCTACGATAAAGACTGCTTCTTGTCACAGAAATTCAGGGTATGCAGAAAAATCTAAATTATGAAGTAACTTGATAAAGATGGTAGGTTTACCACTGTAAAAAGTTTTAAAGTTAAAAATCACGCAATTTTAGGATATTAAGGCTGGAAAGCAACTTGTAAGTCACCTGTCCAACCCTCTCTTTTCAGAGTTGGAAACTAAGGTCCAGGAATTGGGTGACTGTCCCAGGGTCCCCCTAGCCTTTCTGGCAGTCTTCTTTCTCCCAGTGTGATACATCTTCAGTTATATTCCTCTGCTTTCCTAACCAACTGAGAAGACATGGATGAGAGATGTGAAATGTTAATTAGCAAGAAAGGCTTCTAAGTGTATTTAAAAATTTAGCCTCATATCTCAAGTGATTTTATTTAAAAAATTAAATTATAATACAACCAATTTTAATTTCTATAAAATTATTTTTACATTGCTACCAAAAGAATAAAACAAAATTTATATTTTGAAGGTTTAGAAAAATAGATGGAAAATGGTAACTTCATTAGCAATCGAGGAATAAAATCACAATGAGATATGATACATACCCACCAAAAAGGCTAAAATTAAAAAATTAAAATTGAGAAGAATGACAATAACAAGCATCGGGGAGGAGTAAATGAATGCTCACATGTTGGCAGGGGGAATATAAATTGGTACAACCACATCGGTTAATTACATTATCTATTATTGTTGAAGATATGCATTTCTTATGACTCTGCAATAATACTCCCAGGCATACATTCTAGAGAACATGAGTACACAGGCACAGGAAACAAAAGTAAAAATGTTCATGGCAGCACTGTTCAGAATAACAAAAAACTGGAAATAGCCAAATGCCTGTCAACAGTAGAATGGATAAAATGATGGCATATTCACAGAACAGAAAATTATAGAGGAATGAAAATAAACAAACTATAGCTATATCCAACAACCAGACAAATACGATGTTGCAAAAAAGAAGCCAGACATGAATCAATGTATATTTTATGATTCTACTCACAAACTGTTGAAAAATTAGGTAATATGAATTCTAATCTTTAGGTATACATGCTTACGTAGTAAAAAGAGAATGCTATGAAATTTGATTTATTTTTTTCAACTGGCAACTTGTAGATTCTAAAGAAAATAAAAAGTTGGACTGGGGCTACCATAACTACTAGTTTTAAAGGGTTGGAAGATACAACATGGTCCCCTGGCTGGAACGTGAAGCTCTGTGTGCACCTGTGCCCGCATCCCTTCCCTCCCTGTGGCTGCTTGTGCGCCTCCACCGCACAGGCACAGACACTTCTTCATTGACATTTTCCCAACCTCCTTTCTACGAGCTTTCCCATTACCCCGGGGCACATGTTTTGGATAAAATTTGTAGCATTTTTAATAAGGTAAAACAATTTTAAAAATTCTCTTTGAAATATAAGAGCAATAAGGCAGAAGGAAAACAATGCTTGCTTTTTAAAAGTTTTTTTGTTGGCATATAAAAAAAACCAAACAGATTTTGACTACTTCTGTGTAGCTTCCAACAATACTAAGCAATGTTGTGTAGGTTACTAACAGAAAGGAATTTCCATCGAATAGCTTTAAATCCAGTTGCTATTGGTGATTGTCCTTGAGGGCAGGGACTATATTTTACTCACTTTTATTGAGCTAGTAAGTAGCACTGTGCCTAGTTTGTAATAAGCACATAGTATCTGCTGGGAAGTCTTTAATTTTTAACTTTTATTTATGATGAAAATGTAGTCTAATTAAGCAAAAACTCAGAAATGTCATGAAGAGGAAGGAAGAATATAGAAAGCATAAGAATGTTTTTGAACACATCTGCTAAAGAGTTAAAGAAACAGCATAAACACTAACTGAAATAATGTCAAATATAGAAATAAAATACACATAAAAAAGTCCCAAAGCAGAAAGACACAGAAAGGAAAGCTGGGTTACCCTGAAGGGAGGTGGGAAAGGGCATCTAGTTCCGGGGGTTTAAGAAAAGGGGAAGAGTGAGCAAGTCTTGAAGGAGACCTGCAAGCAGAACTGTCTGTAAGTCTACTGTCTCGGAATGCTGGTTAATAGGCCTCGCTAGTCAGAGCCCGGCCAAGTGCCCTGGTGCCATCCACCTGGAAAAGAGAACCCATGGGTGGGTAATTTTTAAGCTTCCCATGTCTTCAAAATATGTATTTCCTACTGCATGCTCTTGATATCTAAAATTCTTTTAATAAAGTGTCTTTCATTACATGTATTAGGATACATGGCTTAACATATCAGATAACACATAAAATTCATTCACACCGGAGTTTAATCAGTCTATCAGTATATGTGAATAACAGATACGGTGAAACTCTTGTCATTTTGATAGAGGATAGGAATGAAAGGAACAGGAAGGACATATCTAAAATAGACTAAGGAAGAAAAGGAAAGAAGAAGATAGGGAAGGAAGCAGCTGTAGAAAAGTCCAACTGTGTAGACTTCACCACTCCATCTAGGATAAGGCATCCTTTTGTCAGACAGGCAAGAACAAAGAGGAGCAGAGACCAAGATAATTTTTGTCATAAAAAGGCTATATTCAGTAGCTCTGCTTTGGAAAATTTATAAGGCTATTTCCCCCTCAGCTTTAGGTTTAAAGAATTTTTGTTTCAGTGAATTTATTTGTGAAATTACTATTACTTCAATAGGTTTCAAAATTTTAAAACTATTTTTTCATCTCTAGCCCTAGTTAATCTTGACGTTAATACTGATGTGAAAACTCAAAATTAGATTTCTTAGTTGCATATAAGATTTTAAATAACACGAAGTCAATACTTTAAACATCCTAATTCAATATTATCAAATTTAGAAAGAATTTCACTCCAGTTATATTCTGACTCCAATTTCTACTCAGATCAAATGTTCATGAAATAAGACTACTTAATTCATACACAGTAGCAAAGAAAACAATTTTAAAAAATTCATTTGGTATTTCCTTGGTGTAAACTGAGCTTGTACCTCATACATTTTAAAAAGTTAGTTTTTCCTCAAAATGTAGCTTATAGCTGAATAATACTAAACATTTTCAAGGTCATTCATTAATTAAAGATTCTTGAGAAGCTTAAGAAAAACAATTATCCATGGAAAGACACAGGCAAATTAATAGGTAGGCATATAATCAAAACAAACCAATTCCCCCTTATTATGCTCATCCTTTGTCTTCTTAGACCAAACACCAACCCACAGATTGTTCCTCTGCTGTGACGGAGCAGGATCAACCAGAGAGTATATTCAAAACAACATTTCACTGATCTTTTAGCACTTCCTGTTTCTGACATTAGGCTGTGTATGTGAGATACTCTGTATCCAGATCCCTACTGCCACACCCCTGAACTATTTCTCTAAACTTTTTCCAAATTTTTATCAGGCCAATTGAGTTCCTTATAATTGGCCGGTTTTTCGCACCCTGCCATGTAATCCGAAATCATTAAATTAACTTGAGAATCAACTGAAAAAATGTTTTTCTAAAGAAAACAGAAGTTGCCAATTGAGCTTTTGTACTAAGAATGTGGTAGGTTGACTTTCACGCTTACCTTAATTAACATAAATTTCTGCATTGGTTCAACCCATTCCAATAGGACGATGCTAGTCTGAAGTGCCCCGCATAGGTATTTATGGCCTGTGTATGGATTTCTTACTGTTAAGGCAAAAAAAAAACCATGAGTTCTCTGACAATAATTCAAAGTCCTTACAATAATAATTGCATGCTCAAAAGCTAGATGTCAGTTCAATTTCTTAATTAGACAGCAAGGTGAAAAAGAAACACTGTTTCAGGTAATAGTAGGAAATGCCCTCAACACTTGCAGGATTTTTATTTGTATGCACAAATGAAACTGCTGGTTGTAATGGTGTTGAGAGCCAGGAAGGAGGACTTGAGGTCATATGTTAACAGGGAAATTAGCTGAGTAGCAACATCTTGAAAAAAGGGTCAAACTAAATTTGTGGAGAAGTAGTCAAATTGATATGATACAACACATTTAGGTGGTTCACAGGGTGCTTTTGGTAGTAACATTCAGAGGCGATAATGCTTTGTTTCTAAAAATAAAACACTTGTCTATTTCCCTGTTTTTTTAAACTGTTATGGTCACTAGGAAATACCATAGACAGTAATCAAACCTTGTAATACAGGTTTAAAAACAATAAAATTGCATAGCCTCAGATTTTGTACTTTTCTTCTGGTTAAGATATAAAGTAAATATATTTGAAAGAGAGATAAAAAAATTAAACTGTAAAAAGAACAACAGTAAAATCCATAAACTTCACATAGATTTGAAATATTTAAATGGCAGAAGGGAGGTAAACAGCAAAATCACACAGCCAAAGCAAACAAAAGAAAAACCTGGCAGCTTTCTCCTCCTGTAGCCTCATGAGGTTTTCTTAGCCACTGCAAAACAGGGGAGCTACATGTTACGGGACAGGTTACTTACCAACACAACACTTCTGACACCACTTGGTTTCAGGGATTTTTGCTGACACAGAAAATTTCCTAAATGTAAAAGAAAATGAGTATATACTACATGTAGGCAAACTCAGTCTATGACAAAGGTGCTGTTGCAGATCAGTGGAGAAAGTATGAGTTTAAAAATTGGTGCCGACATAATAGGTCATATGTTAAAAGAAAGAATAAATTGGATTGCTTTCTCATGTCCCTCATGCAATTCCAAATGGATTAAGGATTTAAATATGAAAAAAAAGACTTTAGCAGTATATGACCTTGGGATTTCTTTAAAAAAAAATGCAAAAAGAACAAATCACACATGAAAATATCTATAAACTTTAACTGACACTTTTTCCACTGATGCATCTCTAGCACCTCAAATTACAGGTGGCATTCAATTTGCTGAATCAGTAAGATTGGTTTACTAAAAGATACCAATGAGAAGATATGTCAAAAACTGGGAAAAGATATTTTTAGCACTAATAATAAATTTAAGCCATATAAAAAGTTGCCTTACCACTACAACAATTTAAGAACTTCTTTTATCTAGACACCTTTATTTCTCTACTCAGGAGAAGTGGGATAAAGATTTTTCTGCAAAGGGACTTTAGGAGTTCTGCAGACGTCTGATTCAAATTTAATAGGTAAAAATCCTTTTTGAATTATTTTTTAAAGCTACAATTTAAAAAATACACACACACTCAAGTGTCATTTATAATGAAAATTAAAATAATGGAGGCTGCTAGTGCATTAAGTTGTGTGAACCTCAAACATCTCCGTTTTTGTATACATATTTAAACTTCTTTTATATACATAAATAAGTCAAAGATTAGTCAATGCTCTGTACAGGTCATTTTTAAAATTAGAGTTGTACAATTTTACATAAAATTGTACAGCACATGTGTGACATTCACTGTAATTCCAAACAAGCTCAGAAGAATCTTCTTGGTGGATGTTCCTGTCACCATACCATTGACTAGAGAGTAATAACCAAGCATATATAACACTATGGTACTGTAATTTAACCTTTAATATATATGTTTTATATATTTACTTTATAGTCATGAAAAGCTATAATAATTACAGCTAACATATACTGAGTCCTTACCATGTGCCATGCATTTTACATGTTCTGTGTCATTTGATCCCCCCAACAATACTATGAGGTAGTCATGGCACAGAAATCTGAGGCTTAGATTTTTGCTCAAGATGTTATAGTTAGCAATTTAGAGAGAAAAAACTCTCTTCTAGTGTCAGTCTACCTGACTCCAATGTTCATGATTCAACTCTGAGAAAAATCTACTGCTTCTCTTTATGCTTCTGTGTCAATTTAAATGAAGAGTATTCTGAGTTTGCAGGTAAGATGTTAAAAACTGTGAATCAAAATATTCTTGACACCATGACCTCTAAACAATGACACAGAAATTATTCAGATGCTGAGGCACCAAATGATTACAATGGCAATCTAGAATATCCTGTCTTCAAATTTCTGGTTAAAGTGCCTCATTGCTCCCTTGACTAATTTATATTAGGAAAAGTTTTACCTTTTAATTTATAATTATCTAATTATAATTACACTTATAATTTTAAAATACCCCTTTCATATACATTGGAGTTTCATGTAGCTTAAAACAAAAATTCCTCACATCCTTAACCAAGCTGCTTTGAATCAAAATGCTCTTTAGAGTTTTAAAAAATCTGAACCAAGCTCATAATAGGTTTCCACTGGCAACAAGTTTAATGTTCCTGTCCACACTTGTAAACTTGTCTCCTGGCTCCCAAAGCTAACTTACAGTTTAAGCTAATGAACTGGTCAAAACCCAGGAGGATTAACTGCCAGGTTCTGAAAGACCCTACCTGGACAAGAACAATCAACTATTAAGTATAGCTTAGAATTAACTTTTATAACTTTTCAAAATAGAGTTGTGGGCAGCACACTGAAATGTCATAAAATTTTTTTTTTTTTTCTGTGAGACAGAGTCTCACTCTATTGCCTGTGCTAGAGTGCCGTGGCATCAGCCTAGCTCACAGCAACCTCAAACTCCTGGGCTCAAGCGATCCTCCTGCCTCAGCCTTCCAGGTAGCTGAGATTACAGGCGCGTGCCACCGTGCCCGGCTAATTTTTTCTATTTTTAGTTGTTTGGCTAATTTCTTTCTATTTATAGTAGAGATAGGGTCTCACTCTTGCTCAAGCTGGTCTCAAACTCCTGAGCTCAAGCAATCCTCCTGCCTCGGCCTCCCAGAGTGCTAGGATTACAGGCGTGAGCCACCGCACCCAGCCATCATAAAATTTTAATTAATGTTCTACAGTGATCCACACACTTCCCTTAATTTTACTCATGATTTTACAAAATGCAATAAAACTTATTTTACCAGCACACAATTAACTGTAATTCTAAGTTGACCAACATTTTTAATGTATTTAATGTAGGATATTTTAGGGTACACCACAGGCATAGTTCAATTTACCATGCCTGATAATGATGAAAATGGGTCTATTTTGGCCTTGAAAACCATGGTAGGTACTTTACATACATAATTTATCATTTTCAAAACAACTCTAGAAAATGAGTATACTGATTCCAGGATTTAAATTCAAGTCTACTTGGATTCCAAAGCTCATGCTTTACTAAAGAATTGTAGTGTGGTACAATGAGTACCTACCTTCAGAAGGAGAACCATGAGGCTCTCAATTTTCAGACTAAGAACGGCTCAAAGGACGTTTAAGTTGTGTTTACTGTATAGCAGAAGAAATGGCACTAATACATACATAAAATATTATCATGCTAAAAGCGTTTTTAGATTTCCTGCCAATAAGTGAGAGAATTAAGGGTAGATTTTATAGTAATTAATTACTAGATAATGAACCTCAAGAAAGTGGGAAGGACATGTTTTTGGGTGTTACTAACACTAAAGAGTGACTGTATCAAAATCCCTGAAATAAGAACTTAGAGGTGAAATACCCTTAGGGGTAAAATCACTATATGGAGACTCCTTAAAGGAAGAGGCAATATCATATTCAATTTTGACTCATCTATACACAGGACACTTCATGCACATCTAGTATATTAAGTAAAATTTGGAAGAATTGGACACAGCTAGAAACAAATAAGGCAAAAAACTCTCTACTGTAAGAAAAAGATATTAAAACATGAATGCATTAGAGTTTATGTGCCTTATATTCCTTGAGGGTACTTTATGTGTATCTTATATATACTTGAAAGCTTGGTGGTCAGTTTCCAAGCCCACAGGAATTTACGATTATCAAGCTAGAAAGTTGGATGGAGAAGTGCTGTAAGTAGGCAGACAAACAGTAGCACAAAGTGGCAGCTGGGAGAAAAAGAGGGGCAGATAAATTATATGGGAAGAAAGTAAGTCCCCAACCTAGTTCTTGAGACTAGGTATAGGAGCCACATCCTTAACTCAAACTATAGATATAATATAATAAATCAAGTTCATAATCACAATTCTGAGTATTCAGGAAAAGATTCAATTATATTCGATATAATCTATTTTAAGAAAATAGAAAAACATGCAGTATATTTTTAAGTGATTTTCATCAAAAAGGTTAATTTTTAAAAAGATATTGTGTACAAGAGGCAAATGTTAGCTATAACGTAAACTCAGCAATTGAGAACAACAGAGTCTCAAGGTACTTGAAAGCTCAGGTTTTACATTAGTTGCTTTATAACAAATACTAAACAGAAAGAATGGCTATATTATAAAGTTTTTATAAAATACAATTCATACAAGACTTAGAAGATCTTTTAGTCAACAAATATGGTCCAATATTATAATGAACAAAAGGAAGAACATAGCATAATAAAAAATTCTTGAAAGTAGAAAGGCAAAACCCTTCAACTTCTAAGTAATTATTTCCTAATGTAAAAAGATTCAAATCATTTTGATTTTCTAGGTTTACAAACTGTACTTTGAGATAAATTTTATAGTTAACACAAATACATACGTCAAAAGGAAAGGCACTATATGTGATGTAAAATTAAGGAAAATTACAGAAAAAAATTAGTTTTTACCTTGCAGAAACACAGAATACTTCAGAGAGAAAAATGTGCGATGTAATTGCAAAGTATAAAGTAGAAAAATTTTAGAACAAGTATGTGATCAATAAACACTTACTAAAATATATTACTTATGATTTTCTCATTACACATGATTTCTCTTAACCAAAACTGAAAGTTTTTACTTTCTGTAGCATAAGTATTCATTAGAACGAATTATTAACATACCATCTCTTAGGATGAAAACATAATTAAATGTGCCCTTACCTTGGCAGTATTCTGTCAGGAAGTTTGTGTGCTGGAATAGCAACAGGTAACTTTTGCATTTGTCTTGCATAATCAAAAAGCCCTGGTAAGTTATGGGAATAAAGCTGAGAAGCTTTACCTGTAGAGAAAAATAAATATCACATAAAAACTAATAACGAACAGTAACAATTACAAGGTATTTAAAACCTAAAATACGTACCAGATATTGATAGCAAGCAGTTGTTCATTACATATAACCATGTACACCTTCGAGGGAATAGCTGATTAAAAAAAACCAAAACACAGTTTACAAAGAATAATAATATTCAAAAATAAAAAAAGAATTTACAAAATAACATACTTGTTCCATTGATGTTTCATGAAGTTCATTAAGATTCAGAGTATAAATCCCTTCTTCGGCACCAAATATCAAGTACTGATCTGAAATAAAAATAATTCACTGACTGATTTTGGTAAATAAGATACTTTTAAAAAGGATTTATACATTCTAAAATTCAGTAAATATCTGTTAATATATAAAAAAATTACTGAGATTTATAAGCAGTAAAAACTTGTTTTTAATTTTAATACAAAGAGGTTAGACGCTCTAGACTAATAAATTGAGTTATATGTAAATATTATTCTCAAAGCAGTGAAGAAAAGTTTTATGTAAGGGAGGTTCTGAAGACTGGTTCTGAAGACTGAAGCTGGACTCTTCACTCTTCAGAGCTAAGAACTGGCAGAGAATCTGCAGCTCCTTTTCCTAAAACCCACTTAAAGGAGGATCACGTACAACTGACATACAGAATGTAAATCAAGAACAGCTGATACAGACTCAAAATATTTTTACAGAGTATTATTTTTTCAGGGTTATTACTATAAGCATTATGGTTAAAAAAAAACAACAACAACCAGGATCTGACTGCTGCCTATTAAAAAGTTAACTAAATCTTGGACACCTGCTAGGGTACTCAGTATCTTCCAGAACTATGGTCGCCAAACCCTGGGCTGTGGACCAGTACTGGTCTGTTTCCTGTTAGAAACTGGGCTGCACAGCAGATGAGCAGCAGGCGAGCAAGTGAAGCTTCATCTGTATTTACAGCCGCTCCCCATCACTTGCATCATGGCATAAGCTCCACCTCCCGTCAGATCAGCGGTGGCATTAGATTCTCATAGGAGTGCAAACCCTACTGCAAACTGCACATGCGAGGGATCTAGGTTGCTCACTTCTTATGAGAATCTAATGCCTGATGATCTGAGGTGGAACTGAGGCGGTGATGCCAGTGCTGGGGAGCAGCTGCAAAAA
The DNA here is from genome assembly GCA_004363605.1 of Indri indri. Taxonomy (NCBI): domain Eukaryota; kingdom Metazoa; phylum Chordata; class Mammalia; order Primates; family Indriidae; genus Indri; species Indri indri. The sequence continues at coordinate 39,944 of RJWJ010002611.1, read as the reverse complement.
AGATTATCAGTAGCAGAGAGGTTTGACTGCATAATAAACGTAATGTGCTTGAATCATCCCTAAATCCCACCAGTCCGTGGAAAAACTGTCTTCCATGAAACTGGTCCCTGGTGCCAAAAACGTTGGGGACTGCTGTTGTAGAAGATATTGAAAGCCTATCCATGGTCCTGTCTGATTTGTTTATAAGATAAAGGTCAAGAACTTCTCCAGACTAAAGGGAAGCATGTTGAGAACAACACTGAATGTCAAGAGCATGCCTGAATCGAGCAGCATTTAAGATTAGTACTGTCAGATTAATGGCATGAGATTTGTGGTCAGACAGAACAGGGTTTAAACCGAAGCTCTCTACCACCAATTGGCTATGAAACAATGAACCTCTCTACGTGTCAGTTTCCCTAGCTGTGAAATAAAAGTACCTACCATGGATTTTCAGAAGCTTTAATAAGAGTGTGTGCATATAAATATACACACCCATATAAAATATTCACATGTCTCTGTGTATCTTACATAGATGGATATTAAGATACAGACATATAGTGAAAGGACACATAGTCCTTAGTCAGTGCCTAACGACAACTGTTTTGATTATGACCCCTTTTGAGGTAAGAAATCCTCTAAAGTGGTCACTAAACCCTGGGGGGGGGGGGCAGGATCCTCAGTAGCTAAATTCCTTCAGTAATGGCTGTGTCAAATAAATAAATAAAGATATTAAACTATTGTACAGCAATAGAAGGCACATTTCTGGAGGAAGTTAGGGTGGCACTGAGTATACGGCATTACCATATTGATGCAGTGACTATACAGTGGAATTTTAATGTTGTGTGTCACCTGAAGGACTGATAACAGCACAAAGAAACGTATTTACCTTAAAATCTAAGAGAAAGCATACTAAAACTTTTTTTCAGAAATATTCAGAAAATGAATAAATTCAAACGCTCTCATGGCTTCAGTTGAAAGAAAAATTAGGAAGATAACAGATAGTACAGTACTACCTCTTGTATCTGGGTTTATCCATGATGTTGCACAGTGAATTTTCAAGGGACACCCATTAAAAACCTTTGAAAAACATGCACCCATCTAGAAAAACAAAGAATAACCAATATGAAACAGTGACAAATAGCAGTCTTCAATATGATACATATATAAAATGTAATTATTTTCTATTTTTATGTGGGAGACTATAGATGATACACTGAAATTATGATCTTCACATCTACAGAAATAAATGTATCATAGTCATTTGCCTAACAGTGGTACCACAATGATTTTACTTGAGAAAAAGAGAAAAAAAATTCAATCATATTTTATTTTTTCTATCTTTTCAGCTAAACAATAATAGCAACCAATTCTACACAGTAATTTGCTTATCAGAGTATCACTCCCAAGTCTCATATCAAGAGCCATACAGTATTCCCTGGTAAAAGGGAAATCATAATCTCTACAAAGGTAGAAATTTTTCTTGTTTTGTTTCATGAGCCTAAAAATGGTATTAATCACTGAACTTCACATTACAAAGTGAAAGAGTATGATTGATTTGGAATTCAAAATTCATTTCTTTTTTTCTTTGAGACAGGGTCTCATTCTGTCGCTTGGGCTAGAGTGCAGTGGCATCATCATAGCTCGCTGCAACTTCAAACTCCTGGGCTCAAATGATCCTCCTGCCTCAGCATCCTGAGTATTTGGGACTGTAGGTGCGTACCACCACATCCGGTTAATTTTTTCAATTTTTAGTAGAGACGGGATCTCGCTCTAGCTCGGGCTGGGATTTGAAATTCTTAATATGTGCTTCATCTTCAAAACATAGACTTTTTTTTTTTTAACTAAGCAATCTGATTATTTACCCAGAAAGATTCATGAAAGAGCTTTACCCTTTGATGTTAATGTTAACTTATTAAGCCTATTTACAAATCTTTCGGATAATAAATGCTTTATAATGAAATATAGTATCACTTATTTGAACCTTACATTGTATCTTCAAAGAGCAAAATGTTAATTTTGAAATTATTGTTTTGGTTAAATATTCAAAGTAGAAGAAAGCTTACTCATGTAATCACTTTTACTATTAAGGGAAAAACTCTGCAAAAATATCTGGTTAGAGGAAATTTCTGTATTTGCCCTGCTGTCCTAAATTAGCACTGTGCATCATTTTATATCAGGAATATTTTATTCACAAACATGGAGGTAACATGTTGAGAGAACACATTGACTAGCTGACTGTAATGGATTAAGATATTAACATAAAATAATCAAAACAAGAACCTTAAAATTTCCTTTTCAATGATAGAAATCTACCAATTTTTTGTTTTAGATTTTAGTACCAAAAAATATAACATAAAATAATCAAAACAAGAACCTTAAAATTTCCTTTTCAATGATAGAAATCTACCAATTTTTTATTTTTTTTAGATTTTAGTACCAAAAAATATCGATGGTATTGTCTTAGCCTGACAATACCATCAGGTGGTAGGAGATCAATAAAAACACGTTTTTATGACATAGGGCAGAAATAGTATCACTTAACTAATCCTAATAATTACCTTTTACGATGGTTACTGAAATGTGAATTTAAGGTACTGCTAACTCCTAGAAACCCAAATGACAAAATGAAGAACAAAAAATCAAGCCAGTTTCCAACCTTAAACTAATTTGTAGCTGGATCCTATCTGGCATTTCATGGTTAGCAGTTTTTCCTATCAAACTGCATACTTGAGGTAAGAGTTTTATCTTATAGCAAAATAGGAAGTTTGTCCTATTATACTTATTTCTGTTATAAGTATATATATGCTGTAAATATAAAGTATACTTTATAAGTTAGTATTAAAATAATTCTTAAATATTTACAATATAATGTAACACATTAACTGCCATGTGAGTTGTATTTAACTCATGCTAGTTTTGAGCCTGGTGCCTTGTGAAGCATACGTAACTCACATGTCTCTTTACCTTGGGAGCTGCATGGTGCATAGGCAACTTGTGCTACCATGCTGTAGCATACATGTTATGTGATGGGTGGCCTCCTGGGCAAAACCCTGCAGTTGGTTCATGAAAATCTTACTTATTGATGTTCTTACTATTACAATTAATATTGGCAATTTAATTGCATATAACTCATGCACAGAAAACAATAAAAAACAAATTTTTCATTAAATTAGAAAGGATTGTTTTGTTTTTTATTCTGTTTTCATAATAAAACACCTGGGCCCTAAAGAAAATATTTTTTTTTCTAGTGTGGCAATGTATTAAATATAAGTTAAAATATAAAGTATATGTAATTTACAATACTAAGTATAATTTATACTATATAAGCTGTACTAATTAAAAAGTAGAGTTAAAAAGTAAAAAGGCTAAAAGGTAGAGTTGGGAGGTCAAACACTAGAAAAACTAAACACGCCTTCTAAAGTAGTGCTATAAGGTTTTTTTTCTTTTTAATTTCAAAATACTAAGGGAGTACAAATTTTTTTTGTTACATGGATAGCTTGTATAATGCTTATATTAGGGCTGTTAGTCTGCCCATCACCAGAATAGTGTTCATTGTACCCGACAGGTAAGTTATATCCCTCCCCCTTTCTTGGTTTCCAATGTGCTTTACATCTCTTTGTGCCCATCGTTTAGCTCCCAATTATTAGTGAGTACATATGGTGTTTGTTTTTCCATTCCTGAGATACTTCACTTAGGATAATGGTCTCCAGTTCCACCCAAGTTACTGCAAAAGATGTTATTCCATTCCTTTTTATGGCTGAGTAGTATTCCATGGTATACATATACTACATTTTCTCTATCCACTCATGAACTCATGGGCACTTAGGCTGATTCCACATCTTTGAAACTGTGAATAGTGCTGTGATAAACATCTGAGTACAGGTGTCTTTTTGGTAAAATGACTTTCCTTTGGGTAGATACCCACTGAATGGAAAGTCCACATTTATTTCTTTGAGGAACCTCCATAGAGATTTTCCACAGAGGTTATACTAATACGCAGTCCCATCAACACTGTGTAAGTGTTCCTTTATCTCTGCATCCATGCCAGCACCTACTGTTTTTTGACTTTTTAATATTGGCCATTCAGACAGGGGTAAGTAGCATCTCAATGTGATTTTTATTTGCATTTCCCTGATTATTACTGATATTGAGAATTTTTTCATATGTTTGCTAGCCATTTGTCTACCTTCTTTTGAAAAACTTCTGTTCATGTCTTCCGCCCACTTGGTAATGGGGTTGTGTTTTTTGTTATTGTTGTTGGTCAAAGGACACAAAAATTCAGCTAGACAGGGAGAGTAAGTTCGAGAGATCTACTGTATATCATCATGACCACAGTAAAGAACAATATATTGTATACCTAAAAATGGCCAAGAGTAGATTTTAACAAAAAAATAAGTATGTGAGGTAATGCATGTATTAAATAGTTTGATTTAGTCATTCAGGCTGTATACCAAAATTATACACAATTTTTACTTGTCAAAAAAATAAATAAAAAAAGAGAAAAAGAGAGACAGCATGGTCTAATTTAAAACAAAAAAACCCAGCTGGGCTCAGTGGCTCACGCCTGTAATTCCAGCACTTTGGGAGGCTGAGGTGGGAGGATCGCTTGAGGCCCATAGTTTGAGACCAGCCTGGGTAAAAGAGCAAGACCCCATTTATACAAAAAATGAAAAAATTAGCTGGGCATGGTAGCACGTGCTCGAGCCCAGGAATTGGAGCTTATTGTGAGCTATGATTGGGCAACTGCATTCCAGTCTGAATAGAGTGAGACCCTGTTTCCACATGAACAAACAAAACAACCTGGACTATATAATACAGGACATCTAAATTCTGGCTAGAGTCGAGTGGAATTTTGCGATCTGGGTGACTAAGATCTTTGGGTCTCAGTTTTACTCATGGGAAAAATAAAAGGTTGGGCCAGATGTTCCTTCAATGCTCCTCCTTGTTCTAAAACTCCACGGTTTTGATCATTGAAAACATGTCAGATAAAAAGTCATATCTACATTTTGTACTTCCTAGTATGTTCATGGGCCTCTTTCACATTTCTTCAAAAATAGCTGCAAATAAGATTATTAACAAATGTTGGAATCAAGGTGCTTTAAAATGTATAATTTATCATAATTTTATTTTGAAAAGCTACTTTTAAGATACAATCAAATAATATTTCAAGTAGCAATCTCATAGATTTTTGTCAAAAATAATGAAAGTTCTTTTTTTTTTTTTTATTTTTTATTTTTGAGCCAGAGTCTCACTCTGTTGCCTGGGCTAGAGTGCCGTGGCATCAGCCTAGCTCACAGCAACCTCAAACTCCTGGGCTCAAGCAATCCTACTGCCTCAGATCCCGAGTAGCCGGGACTACAGGCATGCGCGACCATGCCCGGCTAATTTTTTCTATATTTTTAGCGGTCCAATTCATTTCTTTCTATTTTTTTAGTAGTAGAGACGGGGTCTCGCTCCTGCTCAGGCTGGTCTCGAACTCCTGAGCTCAAACGATCCGCCCGCCTCGGCCTCCCAGAGTGCTAGGATTACAGGCGTGAGCCACCGTGCCCGGCCTGAAAGTTCTTTTAAACACGAAAAAAATCTAACCAAAGATACAAATTCAAGCAATTATTTGTCATTGAACTTAGTTTGAAAACTTTGCCTATTTGATATTTAGTACTTACATGCACTTTAGGTGTTGGGGGAAGACCGTTACTAATAGGCTTCTAGAAAAAGAATACATACATGATTACACATTTTTTGCTGCTCCTTTGTATAATAATACTGTGTTTCAAACATATTTATCCAAATAAAATACACGAATACATTCTGTTTGTAAAAGAAAACATTATAGATATGGCTGAAGTTTCCTATAATGCTTTCATGGTGTACTTATTTCTAGTATTTGTCCCCCAAAAACCAGTTTGGTGTGTAACCTTCCACATCTTTCTCTAGGTAAATTAGACAGATGTACTTATATATTTGTACAAATTCCAGACTTTTCTGGTATATATTTACATACACACCCCCACAGAAAATGATGTTTTTTGTGTGTTTTAAAACATAAAACACATGCACTGTTTATCTACTTGTTCTCTGCCTTAAAACCGGATTTTGGACACCATTCCATATCAGCCATACAGACCTACTTCATTTAACTGCAACACAGTATGAATATAACATACTTTATTTAGATATTCCATGTTATTGGATATTTAGGTTATTTTCAATATTTTACTATAATAACAATGCTGAAATGAATGCCCCTGTGTATACCTTCTTATGCAGTGTGTGAATGGTTTTTTTCAGTGTATACTGTGGGAAGTGAAACTACTGGTACATGGAGTCTGAACTTGACATTTTAGCAGATGCTGACTGTCAGACTGCCTTTCAGAGTGTGCATATCACACGTCACACGTACCAGCAATGTACAAGAGCTCCTGGTTCCTTATAGTCTCATAGCAATATTATCAAGCTAATTGGTAACACATTTTTCATGTGTTTCTCATTAATCTGTATGCCTCTTTTGCTAGCAAGGTTCAGAACCTTTTAAAAAACTATCTATTTGGTATCTGTACTTCTTCCTCTGTGTATTGTCTTTTCCCATTTTTTTAGTGAATTTTTTTCATATCTATTTGTTGGAATTTTTAAGATATATTCTAGATTTGAATACTTTATCTGTCATACATATAACAAATACTTCTAGTCTGTAGATTATCTTAACCATGTTTACAACGTGTTTTGTCAATTGAAGTTTTAAATTTTGATGAATTCAAATATATTAATCCTTGGTCAGAATATACAGACAATTATAAGGAAAGCAAACGTAGCACATTTGCTCACCCACAATATCCTCAAGAATGGCAGATATTTTTCCAAAGGGCCACATTCCTGAGTATATGAACTACCCCCTTGAGAGGGAAGCTCTTTGGGTTATATTCAGACATGAATTTCATGAAAGTCTAGATTTCTTTCAAAGTTAATTAACCCGCATTTTCAGAAATGACATTATAATTTTCTCCTGGATCTGACATAAATTAGAGTCATTTAAACAACGAGACAAAAGCAAACAAAAAACCCTGTTAATTGATTTTGTATATGACACAAAAATATGAAATGACATTTCTGAAATTAAGATTATATGACATTTTACCTTGTAGATACATTTTTGAGGATGTACAACATATTACTGCCAACAATTTCTGACTTTTTATTCCATTTTGCAAATGACTTATGTACTTTTTTCTCATACTGATATTCTTAAATTACCTGATGTCATCTATCTTAGCAAAACATTTTTAGTTAGGGAGCTCTGAATATTATAACTCTCAGATTTAACTTAAGTACTAACAAAATTGGCTGTAAATAATTTCAAGAATTACAGCAAAAACTATAAGCATGCTTCAATATACCACAGATACTGCTTATTCTATGATATAGCCATTAACATATTTATCTCAGAATTACTGAGACTGTTAGTTCCTTATCTTAATTAAGGTAGCAGAAACAGTTAAAAATGCATACATAAAACATGCTTTCATCTCCCAAAGGCGATTATATACTGCGTTACAGTCATGGAGCTGCACTTTTGTACTATTACATTAGCAGGGTTGCTAAAATTTAAACTGTGCAAAGCAAAAAGGCACTGCTCAGCTGGACAGAACTTCATAAAACCCATTCCTGAAGGACATTTTACACTTTTGTTAAAAATGTCCTAAATTTCACATATTACAATGAACCCCAGTCAAATGTCTTAATTAAATTTTAAAAAATGGTATGTCACATTGTATAGCAAAATCTTTTTACGAAGTTAAATACAGTACAAAAGCCTCTAGTGATGTGCTTACTGCACAAACCACAGCACATATACTAAATATATTAAAAATTTCTATAAAAGTAACAAATATATACTTTCATCTCATTGACATTTGTTGAAGTATTAGGGATTTTAAGGATTTTTTTCTGTTGTTTCAAATTCTATGATGACAGATGAATGTCTTCCAGTGATCAGAATTCTTTACAAATGCTTAAAAATTTCATCTCTTAGGATCCCTGGTAAGTAATATTTATCTTTTAATAGTTATGTTATAGTATTTTATCTAACATTTGTGCCAGGAGTAGCTGCTAAGGCTAATTTCGCTTTTCCTGAAGTGACGTATCTGCTAGATTTTCTCCCCTTGTTAGCTGTTTTCTTTGCGTAAGAGCAGCAATATCACTAATTATGTAATCTATGTAATCTATAGCTAGAAATTTGTCTTAAAGTAGAAGCTATAACTTTCTTTATCTATGTCCTTCTTTCCATAACTTTTTGAGACTATGAGAGAAACTTTTAAGAATCAATTCTCTGGGATTCCCTTTGACCGTGGACATCATTAAAAAGAAATAAAAAATAAAGAATCGATTCTCACTGATGAGGATAAAAATAATAGTTATTTTGAGAACAATAACAAGAATACTAAGCATTTATCAGTATGAAGAAGACCATGTTTTATATTATAATATGCTATATAACAAATTGGTCTAAATAATTTAAACACCAGAATGTATCATTCAAGTTTACCATAGCAAAGTTACTTTTTTCTAAGATTTAAATAATCTCATCATTATAATTAATGCACTAAAATGGCAATATAGTAATTGTAAAATATATGACTGCTATGGTTTCACTAATTACTAGCGTGAAATTAAATTAATAGTGAAAAAGGAAACAAATATAAGTAGAGGTTACAAATATCAATACCTACTGGTACATCTTTCTTTTCTTTCCTTGAAAGGTTTGTTCCTCTATGTTCATTCTGTTGTTGATATAATGAGCCATCTCGTTCACCATTTAACTGGAAGGAACTCACTCCATTTCCTTTAATAAGATATGTTTAAGTATATTGAAAATGATTAATTTTCATGAAAATTTTCACTCAGAAAATTATCAAGTAGGAAAGAAAGATATTAACTCTAAGACAGTTTCATTACCATTGGATCACCCAATCAGAATATTTGGTACTAAAGTAAGAAGTCTTACATGTATGTTCTTCTACTTATACCTGTTTTCTGGCACATTAGGCAAATTTAAATTCAAGTTGTACCTAAGTACATAATTTATTTGCATTAAAAAAACAAAAAAGAAATACTGAATTCATAACTACTCTCAGAAAAGGGGTGATTTATATTACGTTATCCCAGACACTGTAGTTGTTCTTTTTTTAATTGGTTCTTTTGGATAAGACAGGGGGAACTTTACAGTGTTAAAACAGTACATTCTAGCATTAATTGGGAGGCAAATACCTAGCAAATAATGACAATCATTTTTCTAAAAGTGATTAAATGAAATAAAGAAGTTAGACAAAGTGCCCTCCTGTTTTCTAAAATAGAAGTAGCCTAGAACCCAAATGCATTTTCCTTGTTTGTTCACAGTTTAATTTCTACTGCCTCTACACAGTAGCTGAATAATGAATGGGCATAGACCAGTCTCCAGAATAGGGAAGGCTAAATATGAAATGTGAAACAAGGGGCAAAATAGCCCAGACTGGGTCACAGGGAATCCGGTCAGTAAAAACACTGAACCATGAGGCAAAAAGCAGAAAACATCTCCATAGCCATTGCTTTCCTTCTCTCCTCCCTTAAAGGAATTCCAAATACTCTCTTAAAAGAAAGATTTCCCCCATGTTTTCCCCATATAGTATGAAAACCTGGTAACACATTTGCTATCGCCCTCCCCCATTACCTAAGGCAACAGGCTTTTGCGGGGGTAATCTGGGAGGTGGTGGTCTAGGTGGAATTTGGGATGGTTTTGCTGGGCTCCCTGACGTGGGACATCTCTTGATTGTTCCTTGATTATCATCCTCAGTAGAATGAGTTTCCTGTGGTATGAAGATGGACTTAGGCTAAAATAATACAAACGGAGACCAAAAATTAAACATGAAATTATCTTCCTGAAGTGTATATTATCATATATCAGAGGCTTTCAAACTGTGTTTACCACAGATGAATTTCAAGGTTATTCAACTATCTGGTTCAGATTATCTTAATGTATTATTTAAAATATATTCTAAAAATGTACACTAAAATGTGTAAATTTCTCAGGTTTTGCTGCTGTGCCAAAAAATGGGGACAGGCCTCTATGTCCTCTATGTCTTTTTTTTTTTTAGAGACAAGGTCTCACTCTGTTGCCCAGGCTGGAGTGCAGTGCCACGATCATAGCTCACTGCAGCCTTGAATTCTTGGGCTCAAGCAACTCACCTGCCTAGGCTTCCCAAGTAGCTAGGACTAGACATGTGACACCACACCTGGCTAATTTAAAAAAAAAAAAATTCAGTAGAGACGCTCGCTATGTTGCCCAGGCTGGTCTCAAATTCCTGGCCTCAAGCGATCCTCTTGCCTTGGCCTTCCAAAGTTCTGGGATTACAGGTGTGAGCCACTGCCTGGCCAGTGTCCTTCTATTAATTCCTCACAAGCCTTATAACTTAGACTAGACAAATAAAAATATTCTAGTCTTTCTCATCACTTCCAATTTAAAGGATTCTGTTTTTATTGTAAATATTCAAGATAATCAAAGTTCAGCTCCTTACCAAGGCTAATAAACTCTCTCCTGGATGACTCAATGTCTTCTATGCTACAAATGCTTAATCTTTCAGACTAGGGGTAGAAGACACCAATTAAAATTTATCATATTGGAGAATACAAACATAATATGCCTGAGAAACTTTTTTGTGCAGACAATGGAAAAATCTCCAGTTGGCTAAAGGTTTGGAGAATTTATAAATTATAAATGTGTCCCTTATTAGGAAGATTGCTCAACACTTATTTCTTTGAAGTTCAGATCTCTCTACTTCTGTTAACATAAAACAAGCAAGTACAGCATTATTTACTTGTAGGAATCAGGATTTTCTCAATAGTATAAAATGAAAAGAAACCAGATGCCAAGGCTGATAAGACTCCAACTCTCATTTATTACAGTCAGATTTTAAATGTTAAAACAGCTCATTTTATAATTAAAATCTGCTATGCATATAAACTTATAAAATTAGAATAAATTTACATTATCACTACCTATAGTAACTTATTGTACTCTTAAAAAATCCCATCATTGGGAATTATTGTATTATTTTATGATGATTTTGGTTGGAAAAATAATTTTGTTAAAAATCACGACCATATTTTGTATTTTTCATTTAAAATTATCTTCTGAAAATCAAATATTTACAATGATAAATCACTGTCCTTTAACCATTCTTAGAAATCAGTATTAGTAGACTGTAGATTTTGAGGGAAAAAAAAACTTACAAAAATGTGAGTTTTCTAACCCAAGTAAAATAACACTAATGTATTAATACAATAATTTTTGGTATACAAATTTCTAGAACTTGTTACTTAGAATGAACACTGAAGGTCAAGCTTGGCATTTAGAAGAAGACAAACAAAAATAATCAAAATCACCAAGTTAAATCATAGTTTAGCAACTTCATGATTTTTTTTTGTGGACTGCAAATGAAAAGCTAGAATAACGATCAATGCAGTATTAAAGAGGAAGAACAATAATACATATACACACACAATTCAAATTAAAAAATAAATTTGTCTACCTTTGGCGGCAAAGGAGGTGGAACTTTTGCTTTCATGGTTGAACTAAAAACACAAGAGTTTAGAATCAGAATTATTCATTTTACAAATGAATCGATTATTAAAATATAATTTTTTCAAAGATATGGAAAAAACTCTATAAAAACAAGTACCATTTTCTAAGATTATGAGTTTTTTCCAAACTATCTTGTGAAATGTTCAAGTTATGTTGAATGAGGTTTTTTGTTGTTGTTGTTGAGATAGGGTCTTGCTCTGTTGCCCAGACTGGAGTGCAATGGTGTCATCATAGCTTACTGCAACCTCGAACTTCCAGGCTCAAATGATCCTGAATGAAGTATTATTCTGAAGTAATTGGGAACTGGAGGACATTTTAAGTGAAATAGGCCAGAAACAGAAAGACACATACTGCATGATCTCACTCACAAGTGCAATCTAAAAAAGTTGACCTCATAGAAGTAAAAAGTAAAGAGACTAGGAAGAGTAGGGGCAAGGGAGGAATAGGGAAAGATTTGTATTACAGTTAGGTGGAAGGAATAAGTTCTAGTATTTTATACCACCGTAGGATGACTATCGTTAATAATATATTACTTAGATTCAAATAGCTAGAAGGAGGATATTGAATGTCCCCAACACAAAGAAATGATAAATGTTTGAGATTACGGATATGCTAATTACCCTGATCTGAACACCATACATTATATGTATCAAAACATCACTGTATACCATATGAATATGTGCAATTATTATATGTCAATTTAAAAAATTAAATTAAAAAAGTAATTGAGTAGGTATGTTTGCTTGGTTTCAAATACTATATTGTAATTAAAATTGGAAAAGATAACTATAATTCTAGTTTATATTAATTGAAGGGTAAAAAATTAACTTAAGAATATAAGCAATAGCTGGCTTAGCAAAATATGATATAATATAAAATATATCATATTGTAAGCTTCATTTTTGCTTCTGTAAGAAAGGAAATATCTTTGATACAGCTCATCAAAAACTATGTATGTGCTGTATAAAATTACAGGCAGAATTTGAGTGAAGCTAAGATTCATTACAACTCAGGATTAGTTTTAGAAATAGAATTAAAAGATGATGAAACCCAAACTTCTCAGATGAGGATATTGAGGCCTGGAGAGGTTATATGACCTTATGCAAGGTCACAGAGTAGTGAGATGGAAAGGAAAACCTATGCCCCCACCAAGTGCTAATCAAGAGCTCTTGTCATTCTACCATGAAAATGCATTTTTCTTTCTTAAAGAAAGAAAACAAAAAACTAAACTAAAAGGACTAAACATCAATGCATACATAATAGTAAAAATATTTCCTCTTTAAAAATATCCATTTATTTGAAATCTATCAGATGAAATTTAATCAAACATATAACAACCTTCTTTGTAGTTGTAGTAATAATTATAGGAGCTATCAATTACTAACTAATCTACCAAAAAAATTATTATTCTTATTAATTAGGTTTTTTCAAAGTTCTTTGTTATCAACTAGTATTATAGACTGAATTGTGTTGCCCCAAAATTCACATGTTGAAGTCCTAACTTCCCAATGTGACTGTATTTGGAGATAGGGCTTTTAGGAGGTAATGAGGTTGTAACAGTGGGGTCCTGATCCCAGGGATGGGTGGCCTCATAAGAAGAGGAAGAGAGATTGCTCTCTCACATCCTTCTACATGCACAAAAATTAAAAAGGCCATGTAAAGACAGCCAGAAGATGGCTGTGTACAAGCCAGGAAGGGAGCCCTTGCCAGGAACCAAGTTGGCTGGCACCCTGATCTTGAATGTCCCAGCCTCAGAACTGTGAGGAGTAAATTTCTGTTGTTTAAGCTACCCAGACTATGGTATTTTGTATGTCAGCCTGAGCTGACTAACACAACTGGAATAGAGAAAAGGAAAGAAATCACAGTACAACCCAAAATATTGCATTTCTAATGAGATTAAAATTACTGTCAGTGTTAAGCTGCTAGATTTATGAAATCAGGTCAAATGACACCTTTTCTTTTTACCAAAAACAGAAACAGAACTTACTGTTTAGATTCATCATCATCCCCTTCATCATCTTCTAAATGTGCCACATGTCCTCTAAAGAAAAAGGATAATGCCATTGTTATTAAATGGACTTTTCCCAACAGTGTAAGAAGAAATTTTAGCAAATGCAGGAAAGGCTACTGCAAGACAGAATTTTATGTCTACATCTTTATAGGATAAATTCAGAAATAAAACAAAAAAAGCAAAATAATCTTAGGTTACACGACAGAGAAGGGGGCAGACTGAATACTGAGCTATGACATAAAGTATAAAGTATTTTAAGTTTAGTTAAAAGTTAAAATTACCGCTGATGTAATTCTTCTTCAACAGACTTGAGAAGACTCCTTAAAAGAAAACACAAAAATGTGAGTAAAGAAGCAGAGAAATATCAAATATTTATTTTTATCACTTTAACCTTACCTATAATTTTTTTGAATGATTACTTTTTTACCATTTACTGAAAATTTGCTATAATGATCATCTCTGTAACCATAAAATATCAAGTTATATTTAATGAGATACCTTTCTTTTTCTGTTGTTAATGTCTTATGTATTTTAAATGAGCAAAATAAATCCTGCTGTTTATTGAAAAATATCAATTCAAACAGAAGACAATTCACCATGAAATGTCACAACAGTACTGACAAAACAATAATTGCAGGGTCAACAGTCAGGGGCTTCCAGGATTTAAATTTTACCTGGAATATTATACCTGACACCTGAAATTATATTTTCTTTTTCTTAAAATAAGGAAAGTGACACACTTTAAAAAAACACCATGCTCTCAGGCAAGCCTACAAAATGAAACTCGCCATGTTGGATCTCTCTGCAGAAGCATGCATGCATGTGATGTGAATACATGAATGTAGCAGCACTTTGCTTTCACGGAAGACACTCACTTACCTGAAGGATTTGCTCTCCAGTGGTGCACGGGCAAACACATTTACACTTTTGGGAGACTAAGCCTGTATCAGACCAGGTGCGAGGATTTTACCATTAGGAGCAGTATACAAAACTTTAATTTTCAGGAATGTAACAGAGAACTTAGAGCATTCCTGAAGTTCCCTTACTTCTGTTCACTGCAAGTTCATGCAGCATACTTCCTAAATTATACTCTTCAAGCATAAAATCTCAATAACCTTCCCCTAGCTAATGGGATAGAGAGAAATATAGTTACTCATAAATTGCTGGGATAAAAGTGGTTCAGCAAAAAAATTTACTTTCTCTAGAAGTTATAAGGTAGCACCTTTTAATAATTTTCCCTCCTAAAACATACTGGGGAAAACTGCCCTTAGAATTATCAAAACATAAAACCAGAGAAACTGAAAGGTAGGGTTATCTACTAAAAGCAAATGACAGACTAGCTTGCTTTTAGCCATCAAATATTTTAATCAGGCCAGCTTAATAACAATTTAAATTTTAAAAAATAACATTTATGATTCTGGAGTGGTAAATGCCATCGGAAAACCATAAACTAATTGCAAGTTCTATTGTGTAAATATAAAAATTGAGGTACCACGGTCAAACATTATCTTACAAAGTTCTTCAAGGGCCAGTTCTAAGAAAGTAGGCGCTTCTGTCTAGAGGCAGTAGAGCAAAATGAGGACCAGCTTTAAAGCTAAATTGCATGAATCTGAATCCTGCCTCCACCACTGTAGTATATGGCCTTGGATAAATTACTTCGATTTCTCTATGCTTTAGTTTTCCATATACGTAAAATGGGAATCACCACAGTACTTAAAGTGATTGTCTGAAGATATACTGAATTAACATACGTAAAGAGCTTAGAAGAGTAACTGAGAACAGAGTAAGTACTTGATTAGTGTTTTCTTCAACATTATTGTTGACTAAGCAACATTTCTGTAAACTAGCAGTTCTTAAACTGTGGTACAGGGATATTGGGGGTATCACAGATTCCTGCAGGTGATCTGCAAGGTCAAAACAATTTTCACAAAACATAATCCCGTTGTCACTCTTATTTTCTCATGAGTACACACACTGAAGTTTTCCAGTGATTACAAGACATGTGATATCACAACAGATTAAATGCAGTATCAAAATACGAGAATTTAGCTGTCTTCCATTAAGACAGTGTTAAGGATATTTGTAAAAAAATATAAAAAATAGCTATTTTTCATAAAAATATTATTAGTAGATCTCAATAAAATGTCTGCTGTATTGCACTGACTTATATAAAGCCTCTTGCAATTATTTGCTACCTCTAAGTCTCATGAGAGGAATCAAAGGTATTACAAAGAAGGTGCTGTAAAGAGGTGCATTTGATCTGGCCCCTAAGGATGGGGATTTTTTTTTTAAATACACAAAAAAATGTATGTTACCTTTGATAACATATAATGATTATATTATTTTAAATTATTTTTGTAAATATTTTGAAAATTTCTGTTTAATTTCCAATACTATAAATATTGGTAGTTATAATCCCTATAAACAAAAGCTCTTTGATGAGTTTTCAATAATTTAAAAACTGTAAAGGAATCCTGAGACCAAAAATTTGAGAAGCACTGCTTTAAACTATTTTACCAAATTAAACATAATGTCTCTGAACTGTACAAGTGGGTTTTTATATCGTTTATAAAAGATGTGAAAAAATACTTTTTCTTAAGCATGTGACAATATTTTTTGAGGCATTTTTTTTCTCTAGTAGAAAACATTAGGATTTGAAAATACTTAGGAAGAGAATTTAAAATGCAGTTTTACTTTCAGTTACGATATTTAATTGGATTAATATGGCATTCCACTTTTTAAAAAGAATGTTCCTAGGAGTTCTCTAACAATAAAAGAAAGGCTGAATAATTGAACATGGAAAAGCAGCTAGCTCATGGCCTAGGAACTCATATATATATTTTTTATTCATTTATTCGTAAATCTACTACGTGTTAAGATATTTTGTTCAAGTTACAGAATTCATGAAGTCTTAATGAAAAGTACAATATATGTACTTCTTTAGGCTTTATGAAACAGAAAATAAAACATGGCTAAATTTGCTAGAAGGTCTGTTTACAGTAAATACTGTATCTTGAGAGCACTGGAGGAAACGTGATTGTGATTTATTCACCAAGACTGAGTGCTACACAATAAACAATGTCACTATTCACTGGTCCACTAGAATTCTCTCATCATGGAATTTTCAGAAAGTAAAGAACAAAACAAAACAAAAATAATGTCTTCAGACATTGAATTACTAAATTGATCTAAAATGACTACGAAATTTGATGAAAATGTTAAAAATGAAACAGTGTACGAACACAGATTTAACTGATGAAGTGAAGAAACTGATACGGGAGAAGTCTAAAACCACCACCAAATATTCAGCATATTCAAATGGCTAAGGAATTCATGCTGCAGGTTACTTAAATCTTTCACAATTGCCTACCTGCCTCAAAACAATTTGTAAGTACTGCCCTGATTATAGTTCAAAACAAAAAACTCCCTATTTCTCTAAAACCAAAGAGCAATTTTAGTCACTCTTGTTATTCACTTGCTCGTAAGGTCAGTAATTATTTACATAGTAACTTACTGTAAACAAGGGCAACTAATAAGCATTTACTAAATCCTAAATGTGCTAAATGCTTTACAATGATTATTCCATTTCATCCTTACCACTCTATGAGGCAGATACTATCATAATGCCCACTTCTCCAAGTCACGTAGTTTTATAGGAAGAGCCAGTTCTGCCTCTGGATCTGGCATTGAATACTACTACACTCGATTGTGCCAGGAATTGTATAATTCAATTTATTCTGTGCACTATTACTTAAGTTATTAGAAGAGAATTTACCTTTAAATTTTTGCTCTACATTAAAACAAAATCAGAAATAATTCATAGTTTTTCAAAAATAATATTTTGTTGTTTTTAAATAAATGGTCAGAAAAGTTGACCTTGGTGATTATCAGAAAGAGAAAAGGCGACAACCAAGTATAAGTCAAAACACATATGCTTTCTGTTGAAAAAAGAAAAATGCTATGTAACAGTTCTAATTTGATAGTTCCTGCATGGTCTGGATTGGTAGAAACCCATCAATGGAAATTTGTCTGCCTGATCACCTATGGAGAAAGCAGGAAATCCCGTGAGTTTTAAAACACTGCCTGGTCACAAGAATAAAGCAGACATATCAATACAGCAAGAGAGGTGCTACATCCATGCTCATGTCACATGTATGTATATATATACCTACACATGAAACACAGCCAAAGGTCAAACTTTTGGCCAACGTACCTTGCCAATGATTCGTAATATAGAATACAGTTCCTTAAGCAGGGATCCAATTAATCAAAAAATGAAGGTTGGGCAAATTATTAACATTTTACCTAGCCAAAATAACTATATACTACGAAAATGCCTAACAATCAGAAACCAGACAATGGGAACTAAGGAATCTGGAAAAGCATTTAGTGATGGGCCATATGTTTTGTATTTTGCAAATACATAATTTTAAAATATATTTTAAATGATTCAAAAAAAGGTAAATGAAGTATTTTTTTCAAATTATTCAGTCTTTTAAAATACAGCAAAATTTGCTAACAAGGTCCTTAAAACCAGTGACCTCATATTTAGAGAAAATAATATAAAAAACACTTCAGATTTTTTTATTTGCTAACTCACTGTGAGACAAACTTTCCTTTGTTGTCCACTAACAAGCTAAGACAAGTTATAAACAGCAAATAGTTACTACTTAGGTAAAATTTCATTTTTCTACCAGGGAAATATACTTATTCTTCATTTTAAAAAACATAAAGGCCAAAAATTATAAAACGGCTTAATAATAGTATCAAGGCTAATAATAATAATATAAAAAAACTCTCATAGTATTTAACTGAAGTTCAGCTTAAATCAAAACTAATACATTTCTCTAGGTTGTCAATCAAAGCCTTTTCTCAGTGCTGGGAAAAGATAGTATATTTAAGTAAAAAACATTTAGTTTATGAAAAAAGAGGAAAGACATGATTTTGCATTATTATCCTTAAAACTAAGCTATTTGTCTTTAGTCACCATTTCTCAACGGCTTAACTTAAAATATGGAAATACATATGCCTCAGATTGTAACTGGCTCTATGAACAAATTTCAATGATCCCTACGTTTTTTTATAATCTCCTGCCTTAACTACCTACTGGAACTTTCTGAGCTGTTTACCAGAAATGGCGGAATTTTACAAGAGATTTCAAAGGCCCCTGAGCAAGATTCCTGATGCCAAGAATCACTATCCCCCAAGACCTGCCCCAATGCACGTGGCCCCTCCTTAAAAAGCACCATGATCTCTGTTGGTCAGAGAGACAGATTTGAGACTATTTCTCTCCTGACAGACGTCTTTCACATTAAAATTCCTTCCTTGGCAATCCTCCTTGTCTCAATAATTGGGTCTTTGTGTGGCAAGCAACTGGATCTAGGCTGAAACCCCCTTGCAGTTTTGATAACAAACTCTAATGCAACAGAAATCATACTTTGAAGGTTTAAGTTGTTCTATTAAAATAATAGCTACACTGCTGGAAGATTTTGGCAATTTAAATGATATTCCCTTATTATTAACTAAATGATGAGCAGGGAAGCAGTAGAAAAAAGCAAAAAGCATATTATAAAATATATCTACCAACCTAATACAATTTACTACCTTAAATATTAAAATATCACATTAAAAGCAATTCAGTAATTCTTGAATTAAATTAAATTTTAGAAGAACTTTACTTACTTGTTTGCACCTAAAAAGTAACTACCCTGGTGTCCTTGTCCATATTCTAGTTGTAGATCCTAATAGTATGAAATAAAATATTTAGCAAAACAGTAATATATCAACGCCACGATATACTAACACATGTTATTTAAAAAAGAGAAACCCCAGATCCCAAATAAATCTGTATTGCTATATGTTCTTAAAAAGAAGGCATGGTAGGACTTCCAACAATAAAAGATTTCAGAAGTTTGTAGTCCTGATTTAAGTATTTTATTATTTAGGTTGAGTATTTTTCTGGGAATTCTTGCAAATAATATATGCAAAGTTTCATTTATGGTTACTGCGATTATAATCAACACTCATAAAATTCAGTTTTTAGAAAGAAAAAAAGCTCAGACGAGGTATTTATTTTCAAGTCATAATGAAGCAAAAATGATCAGAGAAGAGAATAAGCAACAAAAATCTTGGTTTTCTTTGTATTGAAATAATGACGTATATATACATGTTCACATATTTCTACTGCTGCTTCATGCAGGTAATAATTTTTTAAAGATATATAATTGGATACTATTTTTAAAGTAAATTATATATGTGAACTTGTACAAGACTATAAATTGCATTAAAGAACTTTCAAGAATTTTTTAAAGGATAAAATAGCAGGATTTCAAATTAGTTTTGTATGAAGTTGCCTTTTGTCCCCCTTTTTAAAAAGCCACTGTATTTTAAGCACTGTTTTAACTATAAAGGGAGAATATTTAACATTTCAAATGAATCTTATTTAGAATAATAAGACTCTAAATATAGAATAGAGTGTACTTAAAGTGCTTTTTATTTTTACAAGATATTGTCAGATTCATGATCAGGGATTAACACAAAGGTCACCTCGGAGCAGCCTTCCAAAACTGTCCAGGAAGATATCTGCAGCCTTCTCTATGTTTCCACAGAATTTAACACACAGATCTCCTCTAGCACTCACACTGAATTTTAATCTATTTATAAGCCTGTAAAAATAGTGGCCGGGTTGTAAGCTCCTCAAACAATGAGAAACGGTCCAATCTATCTTCCTTCCTTACAGCCCATGGTTTAGCAAAGTACTTGGCACACATGAACTGCACCCTAAGTAAATGCTTGTTCAAATGCCAATTGTTTATTTTCCTATAAATAGATAACTAACATTTCAGCCTTAAGATAAACAAAGATAATTCCAGATCACAAAAATACTAAGAACATGAGGATTCTAAGCAATACAACATATTTAAGAGAGAAGCATTTTAAAATTTAAGTATTCTAAGAGCTGTCAAAAAAATATCTGATAAAAATCAACATCAAAATCCTGGTTTAGACAAGGCTCAAATTTTGTCTTCTTCAATATTTGTTTTCTTCCATGCATAATAATAAATGTTCTTACCAGTGACAGAAAAGATAATACATCACAAACAAGAAAGATTAGTTGACTGTCACACTGATATCACATGAAATACTAATGAAAATGGACACCTGTTCTTTTAAATTTATAATGATATATCTTAATAGGGTAAAATCACTGTTACCACAAGACTGCCACACAATTACTACATTGCATAATTTAAGTGGTCATGACTTTATACAGGAATCTTTAAACTTTGGTATTCAGTAAAGAGAAATACTAATCCCTACACATACGCTTCTAAATTCAAATTTGTTTTCTTCAGCTATAGATAACTGGGCCCTCTACCAGACCAGTAACATCTTTAACCAAGATAATCTCTTAAGTCTTTAACCAAAGGATAGCTTCCAAAAGTACATATTTATGCAGAGTGGCCATGGCTTCTATTATACGAACACAGATGTGCCGTAAGAACATTCAGCTCATCCGATACATGACAATTAGGTTGATAACAATGATTTAACAAAGAAATCAACTGCAATCAGCAGTGTACTTATTAGGAAGGTAAGAGAAGTGACTAAAATAACAATTTTTTTTTTTTTTTTTTTTTTGAGACAGAGTCTCACTCTCTTGCCCAGGCTGAAGTCAGCCTAGCTCACAGCAACCTCAGACTCCTGGGCTCAAGCGATTCTTCTGCCTCAGCCTCCCGGGTAGTTGGGACTACAGGCACGTGCCACCATGCCCGGCTAATTTTTTTCTATTTTTAGTAGAGACAGGGTCTCGCTCTTACTCAGGCTGGTCTCAAACTCCTGAGCTCAAGCAATCCACCCGCCTCGGCCTCCCAGAGTGCTAGGATTACAGGCATGAGCCACCCGCCTGGCCTAAAATAACTAACATTTTAATAGAAAATTGAGCATAGGCTCATATACAGAATAACAGTCACTCCAGGGGAGAAGCTGTAGATAGAGCTGGGCCTGATGATTAAGTGTGCTACGTCTCAAGTCTATCAAGGAAGCTAAAATTGAGAGGGGCTCATTCTTTAACAATTTCATCTCCCTAAATCAAGTTGTGTCATAGCAGCCATGGAACAAAAACAATGTGCTAGGCATACTATCAAGTATTACACTAAATCCTTCTAAAAAGTGTCTAATTTCATTTAATACAACCATTATCTACCAAGCACCTTACAGGAATTCAGACCGTAAATCAGACAAGGAAAATGACAAGAAATAAAAAAAGGAACAAAAGTGAAGCCAGGGCAAAGTTAGTAGTCAGTTATATATCTTTAGGGCAATCTAAGAAAGACTGACCTAAAATGCTTTTCAAAAAGATTTTGGAAGCTAT
The DNA here is from genome assembly GCA_004363605.1 of Indri indri. Classification (NCBI taxonomy): domain Eukaryota; kingdom Metazoa; phylum Chordata; class Mammalia; order Primates; family Indriidae; genus Indri; species Indri indri. The sequence continues at coordinate 17,969 of RJWJ010002611.1, read as the reverse complement.
TATGTATTAGAAAAACACTACTGGAATTATGCTTGGAAAAGCACTGAAAATAACGCGAGACGACAGTATCATATGGCCATCCTTTAAAAGCTAAATAAGAATACATTTGAGCACGCCACCATAAAGAAAATTAGTAGTGTTATTTAGACATCAACTTATTAATGAATGACAATGTTTAAACTACATAGTATAGTATTTGGAACAACATGGACTGAAAACATGCAATAACCTATTACAGATTCAACCTGAAGTCTCAACCAAAAGTTCAAGATGGTTATCCCAGACCAATTAAAATATCTTTTTGGGTCAGAATGTCATAATTTCAGTGGTTTGTTTCATTGAATGGGAGACTATTTCTAAACCTAGAATGGGGTTTCTAAGAAAACATGGTACGAGAAAGAACTGAAAAAGAACAAAGGATGTAATGCAGAACACTGGAAAAGGAAAATATATGATCCAGACTATTTTACTGTAGTTTAAAAAAAAAAATCTCCTTGGGAGATCACAAAGTCTATACCTGATGAGAAAACAGCAGGAAGTCAATAGAATTGATACAGTTGGCTACAAAAACACAAAAGAAAAAATACTTTAGCAATATATCTTAACCAAGAAAAAAAGAACAGGAGAAATTTTTTTTTCTCATCAAAGAATGAGAAAATTATGGCACGAATAAGGTCGTTGGTGAGATACCTTTTAATGTGGTAGATGATTTATAGAAATAAAGAGGGAGTGAATCCAGTATAATTCAAAGATTTTTTTTTATTTCTTAAAAAGTCAGAAAAGCAAGTGGAGTCCGAACATTAACTGACTAGGCAGGGTTCTGACTAATAAAAGCAGATAAGGAGGCCTCAAACTGAATAACATGACTTTTATACTGCAAGCTTAGAAATGAATAGCAATAGGTTAGGTATACCATACATGTCTTCAGAGCACCTCCATAGCAATTAACAGTGTTTTACATATAATTAATTTTCAGTATATTTTTATTGGTATATGGGCCAAAATATTCGGTAAAACTCGGCAAATTAGAAAAAAATAGCGTCAGTTGAGATAGATGCATACTATAATCTTTTAATCTGAGGATAGCATTTTGCGGGTTAAACCCATTTTTATGATAATAGAAAAAACTCTTTTATTTAATTATCACATTATACTGAATCTTTTGTTTGTTTTTGTTAAAAACTTAGGCATCGTTCAACATTTTAAAGACTTTTCTTACTGACTGCAAATCATAAAAATCAAGTTCTATTCTTCTGGTTTCATATTATGATTACCTGTTTTTTTTTTTTTGTTTTTTTTCAAGGATTCTCTTTTTTTTTTTTTTTTTTTTTGGGACAGAGTCTCACTCTGTCACACTGGTTAGATACAGTGCAATGGCCTCATGGTAGCTCACTGCAACCTCAAACTCTGGGGCTCAAGTGATTCTCCTGCCTCAGCCTCCTGAGTAGCTAGGACTATAAGTACATGCCACTATGCCTGGTGAATTTTTCTATTTTTTGTAGAGATGGAGTCTTGCTCTTGCTCAGGCTGGTCTTGAAATCCTGAGCTCCAGCCTCCCGGAGTGCTAGAATTACAGGCGTGAGCCACTGCACCTGGCAAACATGGAACTTTAAAGCAGCAAGATCTTTAAGGGAGTAAATGTTTCTTCTGGGTCCCAAAAGATCTGGGGCTGACACCTGGGTGCCAACTGCCTACTAAAATGAGGGCCAGACATTTTGCATTCATCAGGTTTTTTAGTGGTTAGCAACAAGCATTTGTAAGAGTTGAAATCTTGTTCACAGAGCCAAGATTTTAGGACTTATAAAATTAGGGGACCGAAATAACTACAGACACTTCATATCCATTAGGATTTCAAGAAACAAAAACAAAACAGAAAATAGCAAGTATTGATGAGGATGTGAAGAAACTGGAAACCATGTGCGCTGCTGGTGGGAATGTAAAATAGTACGTCTCCTGTGGAAAACAGTATGGCAGTTTCTCAAAAAATTAAAGATAGAATTACCATAAGATCCAGCAAGTCCACTTCTAGGTATAAATTCCAAAGAATTGAAAACAGGGACTCAGACAGATACTTGTACATCCATATTCATAGCAGCATTATTCACAGTACTAAAGGCAGAAGCAACCCATCGTCCATCAATGGATGGACAAAAAAATGGGGTATTTACATACAACGGAATATTATTTAGCCTCAAAAGAGATATTCTGACACATGCTATAATAAAAAGGAACCTTGAAGATTGTGCTAAGTGAACTGAGCCAGTCCTGAAAGGACAAATATGTTATGATTCTGCTTATATGAGGTACCGAAAGTAGTTAAATTCATAGAGACAGAAAATAGAATGGTAGTTGTCAGGGGCTGGGGGGAAGAAGGAATGGGGAGTTATTGTTTAATGGGTATAGAGTTTCAGTTTGAGAAGACGAAAACATTCTGGTGAGGGACTGTGGTGACAGTTGTGTAACAATGCAATTGTACTTAATGCCAATGAACTGCACACTTAAAAAAGGTAAAAATGGTAAATTTTATGTTATATATATTTTACCACAAGAAAAAAATAATTATGGGGCATATATGTTGATTAAAAAAAATAGAGGGGAGAGGAGCCTTGTATCACTTAAAAAAAAAATACTGATGATGATGGGTAGAGGCAATATAGCACAGTGGTTTAGGTTTCAATTCCTAAGCCAGGCTGCTTAGGTCAAATCCCAGCTCTGCTATTCTTAGCTAAAGAGTAATGAATTTCAGCTTCTTTGTACATTAAATACCCTTTTTTGCAAAACAAGGATAATAAGTTAATATATTTAAAGTACTTAGAATAATAATGTCTGGTATATAAAATCCTTAAGATAAACGTTAACTTTTGTTATCATTAGGAGTGCACTTTAAGGTTGATTTTATAAATTGCAGACTCTGACAAATATTTCATCCGTTCCTCTTCGACTAGAACTCTCCACAAGTTAATTGTCCCTAAAGCTCTCCTCTGTCACAAGATCCCCTGCCAAATGCTCCTCTGCACTATAAGACAGGGGAGGGTGAAAAGAGCAGTTCCAGGGAAAAAAGCCATGGTATGTTAACTTATTCAAGTTACTAGGCTAGTTTCACATGTGGTACAGAAAAGAATATTTGTAACTCTAAAGTATTACGTTTCTGGTTTTGTTATCTTTTACATAGAAGATATTAATAAATATTGATAAATACTAGAGTCCATTAAACTTTTTAATTCTGTGGTCTTTTATTTCTACAACAAAATCCATCAATTGTCATTCTAGCCTACATATAATTCTGAAGACATTTTCAATGGAGAAATCACTGATTGTGTTTTCTTCAGACATTCTATCTCACTTGCCCCTTATGGTTAATTTTCAATCCTCATACTTTCTGGCCTCTCTAAGCCATCTGACAAAACCACTCACTCTTCCTGTTGAGACAGTGCATCTGCTGACTCTCCTAACTTTTCAGCGGCTTCTTCCTTCCCTTCAATGTTGGTTCTACCAGACTGTTAAACACAGGCATCACCCACTATGGTAACCATTTTGCACTCTTTCTTTCTTCAGAGCTAACTATGAGGAACATAGGCAATTTCATGGCTTCATCTATCATTTCCTTTTTGATGACTTAAATCTATGTCTTCGATCTAATCCCATATTTCCAGTAGTAGTTTCATAATTCCAGCTCTTTATCTGACATCTCTTGAAACTGTGGTCTGTGCTGCCAATTGTTCCTACGGTAATTCCCGTAAAACACAGGTGGCATCTGTCCCTTCTCTTCCTGAAGAATCTACAATGGTTTCTACATAATAGTGAAATCAGTCTTAGTCCCTTCCGGAAGCCAGATAAGTCACATTAGCCCAAAAAGCTCTTCTCCAGTCTCCATGGTACCTATTACATGTGAGTTTCCCCTCATCAACAGTTGCCACCTGGCAAGATTTTGGCAATCCATTATATATTTTGTTGCAAGGCTAACAGTTTATACATGTAAGTATTTTCTGCCAAACGAGGCAGCACCTTCTCAATAAAAAGAAATTATGTCTAAAATCTCTTATGTTCTACAAACATTAGAGGGGATAGATTAAAATTGAAAGAGATACGTTACTAAGGTGGAGAGGAAGGAAAGCAAAGGGAAATTCCATTTAAAAGGCAGAAAAGTGCAATGTGGGAGTAAATTTGGGAGCAACCTGGGGCTTTGGCCAGCCACAGAAGTAGAACTATTTACTTAATAACAACCATTAAAATATTATTTAACATTTACCAGTATTAATTTCCCACCTTTTCTTATGTAACGGTAAGACGGTTTTAACATTTATAACTCTGGGGATGCTTTATAATCTAAATTTTCTCCTGAGAAAAGTAGACAGGACATAGTGCTGCAAAATTAAAACTTCATCTGAGAATGATTTCATTACAGAGGCAAATTATCTTTAAGAATTATATATATACCATATGAATAATATATAATGTATGTTATATGAGTATAAAATATATGCAATATATATTATATACGTACCATATATGAAATTTTTTACATATATGAATGGATATATATATATATGTGGGTATATATATATATATGGATGGTTTCTAGTTCATTAAACCAGTTACATCATTAAAACCTGGCATTTTTTAGGGAAATGTCATTTCTTAAAAAAAAATCTTCATATTTGAGTGACAAAATTAAATGTTAATGTTTTTCATTTGAAGATTTTTATTTATTACTACAGCATTATATTTGAGTAGATATATTTATTTAACTTGTTATGGGAAAAATGCTACAATTCTTAATATAGGGAAGCTTGCTAAATGACAGTAACTTATAAAACAATGCTAAAATTGGTTCATTAAAACTGGACAAAATGTTTGATCTTTAAAAAAAAAACAAGACTAAAACAATGCTGACAAAGAAAATCAGAAGATGAGAAATACCAGATTAGATCTTGCAGTGTAGTATATTTCTTCTGAACTGTCCAAAAAACCATCACTGTCGGGCTGTTTAGCAGAGACCAAGAAACCCAAGTTATTTACACTTAGACTAAAAGCCACAAATTCACAAAGGGAAACTTTCTCAAATGAAGTTAAGTCCTGCTAACATAATTTTATTAAGGCAAATGGAAAGTCAAATTATATTAAGCAGCTTTTAAAAACGCAACATTGCAACAACTTTGCTGTATAATGCAGTTACTAAATTAGTACAGAATTTAAATACATGCAATGCCAACTTAAAAAGAGAAACAAACAGAAAATAAACTCGAACTGCCTTAACAAAATGCAATTAGCATTTACAAACATCATGACTACTTTTTCTTCTTAATCTTCTCCATCCCTCTACATAAATGTCAGGCTTTAGTATTATAATATTGTAATTTTAAGACTTTTTAACATTCTCTTCCTCCACGCTGGTACACTGAATTACAATAACTGTAAGATAAAGGCTGACCTCCTTTGATGCTTTAGTAAAACAAGTTAAAATTGGCATTAAATTTAAGAAGGAAGTTCCCACTTCAATCCTTAGTACTTACGAACAGTTACTTTCTTCTCATTAAATAGCAAAAGAAAAAAAAAAGTAGAACAGATATAACCTGGAGCTCTGCCAAAGTAATTTCATTAGGATTAATTTTGTTTTTCTTAACGTCTCATTTTTTATTCTTTCATAGAATATTAACATCTCAAATATTTGCAAAATATTTTGCTTCTAAGACCATATCTAATATATTATCATATATCTGAAAGGAGTATTAAAGAATCATGAAAAGAATATTCGTGCAGTTATAAGCCTTAAATGAATGACAAGCTTGATATACTACGTATGCCTCATCTTCCTGAGTTTTAGTACTCAAAACAGATCTGACTCTACTCTAATGCTTAGAAACCATGGCATTTATCTTAATAAATACATACCCCAAAAACCGCTCAAAAATGGAAAAAACAAAAATGAAAAGATAATTAAAAGGCCAGCATTAAAAACATTTAATCAGAGAATGGTAAAACTAGTAAGTTTCTTCTAAAATAATTTTGAAAATATTCAATCTCAGCAACACAGATTTATTTATTCTGAATTTTAGAATTTCTTACCTTTTTGATTCCCCAAATGCTTTTGAAAATATTAATGACTAGCTTTTATAGTCAGTACTAATATCTTAAAAAGACAAATTGAAATATTTATTTTCAGTGTTAACACTCCAAGACTGCACTACTTACCAGTTCATGATGTGGTTCTGTCTCCTTCCTTAAGGGTGGATCAAATTTCACTTGGCCAACTAAAAAAGAAAAAAAGCAAAGCGATGATCTGTTTCTACATTCTTAATGATGTAATAATTTAAAAAGTTACCCCATGGCAAAACACATTTAATTTTAACATCTACCACACATTGATCACAATCAAAAGTTTTTTTTCAATTTTTAATAGATACATAATAATGATAAATATTATAGGGTACATGTGATGTTTTAATATATGCATACAATGTGTAATGATCAAAACAGAGTAATTAGGCTATTTATCACTTCAAACAGTTATCATTTTTTTGTGTAGGGCACATTCCAAACCTTCTAGCTATTTTGAAATATACAATAAATTATTGTTAACTAGTCACCCTACTGTGCTACTGAACACCAGAACTTATTCCTTCTATCTAACTGTATGTTTGAACCCATTAACCAACCTTTCTTCATCACCCCGGTCCCCTTCCCAACCTCTGGTAACCATCATTCTACTCTCCACCTCAATGAGATCAACTTTTTTAGCTACCACATAGGAGTGAGTACATGCAATATTTATTTTTCAGCGCCTGGTTTATTTCACTTTAACATAATGACTTCCAGTCTGCCCATGCTGCTGCAAATGACGGGATTTTATTCTTTTTTTCCGGTTGAAAAATATCTCACTGCGCATGTGTACCACATTTTCTTTATCTATTCATCTGCTGATGGACCTTAGGCTGATTCCATGTCTTGGTCATTGTGAATAGTGCTGCCATAAACATGGGAGTGCAGATATCTCTTTGATATACTGATTTCCTTTGTTTTGGATATACATCTATCAGCAGGACTGTTGGATCATATGGTAGTTCTATTTTTAGTTTTTGAGGAACCTCCATACTGTTTTCCATAGTGGCTCTGCTAATTTACATTCCCACCAAGAATGTATGAGAGTTCTTTTTCTTTGCAACCTTGCTAGCATCTGTTATTTTTTGGATTTTTATAATAGTCATTTTAACTGGGATGAAATAAAATCTTGTCGTGGTTTTGACTTGCATTTCCTTTGTATTAGTGAGGCTGAACATTTTTTCATATACCTGTTGCCATTTGTAAGTCTTCTTTTCAATCCAAATGTTTAAATAAAGAATCTGTTAGCTGGAAAAAGCCCAAGAAAGTCTCAAATTGCTAAAGCTTAATATGGTTAATCCTAGGCCTATTCCATAGCAAAAAAGATGATCAAAATTACATGTATATTACATAGTCAGGATCCAACCTGCAACTTCATTGTGATCCAACATAAAATAGAGACAATCTTAACTCAGTAATTAGGTGGGTAGATGGCAGTTGCCGCAGAGTACTTGTGGAAGCCAGCCTACAAAGATGGTCCCCAGTATTCACAACACTTCCACATTGGACTGGTCAGTGTGACTGAAAGAACACAGCAGAAGCAACGGTATATCAATTCCGAGATAAAGCTTCTGTCCTGGGCTCTCTCTGTTGGAGCACTTGCTCTAGAGGAAGCTACATTGTGAGCAGCCCTAACGGGAGGCCACGTGACAAGGAAAGGCGTCCTCCACCTCATCAGCCTTCCAGCCTAGTCAAGGCTTCAGATTACTGCAGCCCCAGCTGACATCCTGACTGCAACTTCTTGAGACTGGGAGCTGGAATCACTCAGATAAGATGTCCTGGATTCCTGACTCTCTAAATCTATGTGAGACAATAAATGTCTACTGTTTTAAGTTGATAAATTTGGGGGGTGATTTGTTACATAACAATAGACAACTACTGCAGCTAAAGTATAACTGCAGCTAAAGTATAAACTAGCTAGAGTAGACATAAATGAACTATACTACATTCACCTTTTTCCTTATTATTCTAATGTATTGAATGTTTTACTATTTTTACCGTCAATTTCTGTATCTCATTATTATTATTATCTGTTTTTACAACCTGGGCAAAGCATTCAAGACCACTGAGATAAAAACAGAGGCACAAATACAAAACGTTAAAAAGAAGAAAAATAGCCATAATACATTACATATCAACCAGTAAGTGCCCAAAACAGCAATTCTCAACCAAGGTGAAGAAAGCAGTAAGGTTTCAAAGCATAATCATTTTTACAACTTCTTTTGTATGTAAATTTATTGTGAATGTTAATACCAATTAAAGACCATGAGATTTGACTATTTAGCAATAGGAGGCATAAGTAAAAAAAATAAAAATAAAAAAAATGGTTGAGAAACACAGCTCTATAATATCTCCAGTTATAGATGTATATGCTTTTTAGCTGTTAATGGTGCAGATATCCCTTCAAGAATGGGTCCTTCATACCTGTTCAAACATGATCACACAAATATGTGTGACGTGTGATCAATCACACATCAAAGATTACAAAATAACTTTGTCTAAGGTATTAAAACATATACTTCATCTTGATAAAGGACTACTGAATAGCTCTCACTTGTACTTGTCTTCAAAATGCAAATTGAAATCTGTAATAAAGTTACATGAGGATGGTCTTGTGCATCTATTTACCTTTTGTTATTGTCACCTGTGAACAGGCTTGCTTCTCCTACTAGAGCGTATAATCCCTGAGGGCAGGGATGCTGTCTTGCTAAAAGTGCAGGTATTTTTAGTATCCCCGTACTGGCACTATGTGGATGGAGAACACGTTCCCAGAAAAGGGAGCAAAGTCCCTATGGAGATTCATACCTTACACTGGTATCACTTTTCTGTTCTCTTCAAATTCCCTAAAGTTATGATAAGTTTCTGCCAAAGAATCTTCCAGCTATTTTTCAGATAACTGTTAGTCAATCATCCCAGTCTGCAGCGCTGTTTATAATGTTCTTAAAATGTAAAAAACTTCCAGCTATCTGTAACTGTCTATTGGTTCTGATCTCTGTTTCCTCTACCATCTCCTTAAATGCATGTGAAGCCATCTACCACAAATTGATATTTTAAAGTCCAGAGGAAAATTCTTTCTTAGTGTCTTTGAGACAGCTCCAACATAATCACATGCTGACCCTTCATTAGCCATTATGGGTCAAAACTGATGCTACTATGGCAGATAAGAAGAGCACCACAATTATTTCTTCTTAATCAAGTCTTTGCTTATCATATTTAATTAAAGTCACAGGGGCCTTCCTAAAAGGGAAAGAGTAATATCCTTTCTGCAAATAAGTCCATCTTTACATATATGTTGACTAAAAACCATTTAGTTTAGTAAAGAGAAAACACTGGTTGCATGGGGACGCATCAAGTAATTATAAACATAAAACATCAAGAGGAACAAATATACATCATTATTAAAATAAATCATTTTTCCAAAGGCTGCCTTTATAGACAATAGGATTACTGAGCATTCTTCTATATATCATGTCTCACATGAAATCATAACACATTCTGAAAAGCAGACATTTGTTGGAGAATTGAGTAAGACTTGAGAGCCTCAAATACCAAACCCACAAATTGTTAAAAGTAGTCATTTTTAATCCTTTTGTTACCCCAACATACCAGAGGAATATGAATGATACCCACATTACTGGCCAACAGGAAAAAAGGGGGGCTTGTCCATTATAACATGTATGTATTACTTACTCCCACCAAAAGGAGGGCATATCAGAATCTCAGAAAAATTGAGGTATGTCTAGTTTCAAATAGCATACACATGCATATGCATTTAGAAGTTGAGAATCACTGACATAAATTAGCATAGAGTGATTCAGAAATAACTACACTTTGCTATAAAGAGCCTGGAAATAATTTTTTAATACAATCAGCTAACAAGATAGAAGGTACTTTAAATTAGATTTAATAGTACTGAATACATAAAAATTTTAAAATCAACGATAAGACATCTCTAATTACTTTCTGTATATTAAAAAAATGAAAAAGACATTTCATAATTACTTTTTGCATATTAAAAAATAATGAAAAATGCTCTTATTTGTTAAGGTTGTCATTTTCAGAAAGGGAAAATTAGCAAATTTAAATCCTGTGTTTCAGAAGGAACTTCAAAAATAATTTTGTGTGGTCACACAACTAGTTGTTGGCAAACAAAGTACCAAATCCCACTCCTGAGCTTTTTATATAACCCACCATGCTTTCTTTCAGGTGTTTCATCCTATTAAGAGCATTTCCAGGTATCACCAGCATAAAACTTTGCCCAAGAACTTAACCTACATTGTACGGTCTGGCCAAAACCCCAAGGGAAGGTTCACAAAGGACTCAAATATTTAACTCCCCTTGTAAAAGCCACATAATACACTGAGGTGGTTCCTGAGGTGACAGTGTTTGTGAAAGACCAGTGAACTAGACGGAAGTCGAGAGATGTACGACTTGCTGTTAACATACTGTATGACTCAATCCCATAGTCAGATCTCTTTATCTCTGCATTTCTTTTCTTTCCCCCCCATCAAATGGTGGTAGGGCCTTCCCCTACTTAACTTACATGGCCTTTGAGATGAAGAGATAGATTCAACTTAATTAAAGTATGAGATAGATTATTATCATTATTAATCTAGCCAAAAATTGAGGACAATTTCTTAATAGTAGTCATCTTAAGTTACTATATTACCTAATTTCAGTGAGGTCATTTTGGATTTCAGGTTCCCTGTGATGAATCTTTAGCCCACAGAAAACTGTTATTATAAGTCTGACTGCATTAAATTAGCATTTTAAGTCATTGGGAATAAGTGCTTTTAAGGAATAAAAAGTTAAAGCATTGTTGTTCCAGGATTCCTGTTGACAGAGTATCATTAATGAGTTGATAGTACTGGATCCTATGTGAATAAATGGCTTATCTCAGTGGGGCCATGACTTGGCTGTCCATAAGAATTACCTGGAGGCCTATTTTAAAAGGTTTCCTGGGCCAACCCAAGACCTATTAAATGACACTCTGTGAAAAAGTGGGGCCTGAGAATCCATTTCGAAAGTTCCCAGGTTACTCAGATGCTAAGACAGTCTGCAGACCTCTCTCTCTCCTTGCTACTCAAAGTACTGATGGCCCTTGGGCCATGAGCATATGCATAACCTGGAAGCTTGTTAGAAGTAATGGATCTCAGATCACATCCCAGATCTACCCAGTCGGAAGCTGTACTTGAACAAGCTCTCTAGATGAGTTACAGGCACACATGAGTTTAAGAAGCATTGCCTTGATTACTTCTATCCTGCTTATTCTATTTCTCCTCCCAAACAGTAACAACATAAATACACACCCTGTACCCCTGCCACCAAATTCCACGGGAATAAGGAAAATAAAATTCTTACTGCTCTACTTAAAACTTTAACGATGTTTAGTAAGAAAACTGTTTGGAAGACAAGAAACTGTAAATAAATTGTAACTTGAAATTTTATTTTCCATTGTTAAATTATGAACTGTATATAGTATATACTTACAGTTTATCTCTGAGCGTGTTTTTTCTTCTCTCACATTTCTACTTGTTGAGTGAATTCTGTGTGGTACAGCAACAAGTGGCTAGGATAGAATGAAATCAATATGTGGCATTGGATAATCAGGTCAGTTTGATCCACGGAATAACCCAAATATGAAGAAATATTTCATTTTAAGTAAAAATGGGAACAAAATACAACAATTTTGCATATACTATAAAAAAGGACAATCATAATCACAGCTCAAACTATGAAGGTGAAAATGTTTTTATTACTCACTTAACATAAATCATTACTTGTACAAGAAGAGAGCATTTCTGTGATCAAACACATATGAAATTAAATACAAGGAATAATGCATTCTGATTTTTTTTTTTAAGAAATGGGGTCTTGCTCTGCTGCTTAGGCTGGAATGCAGTGGGATTATCATAGCTCACTGCAGTCTCAAACTCCTGGGCTCAAGCAATCTTCCTGTCTCAGCCTCCCCAGCAGCTGGACTACAGGTACATGCCACTATACCAAGCTAATTTTTAATTTTTTTGTAGAGATGGGGGTCTCCCTATGTTGCCCAGACTAGTCTCAAACTCCTGGCCTCAAATGATTTTCCTGCCTTGGCCTCCCAAGGTGCTGGGCCTATAGGTGTGAGCCACCATGCCCAGCTATCCCACTTACAAAATTATATGTGCAGCATTAGACTTGTCTAGATCCATTTTACAAGGATGAATCAAGTACACTAAGCACTTTGGATCTATTCTGACATCAAGAAATTCTGGGGCTGGGCGCAGTGGCTCACACCTATAATCCCAGTACTTTGGGGGACTGAGGTGGGAGAACTGCTTGATGCCCGGAGTTCAAGACCAGGCTGGGCAATGCAGTGAGATCTCGTTTCTAAAAATAAATAAATAAAAACAAATTGGCCAGGTGTGGTGGCAAGCATCCATAGTCCCAGCTACCTGGGAGGCTGAAGTGAGAGGATCACTTGAGCCTGAGAGTTTCAGGCTGTAGTGAGCCATGATCGTGCCTTTGCACTCCAGCCTGGAAGACAAGAGGGGAACCTTGTCTCTCAAAAGGAAAGAAAGGAAGGGGAAGGCACAGGGGAGGGGAAGGGAAGGGGAGGAAATTCTGAAGGGAAAGATAACAGTGTAAAGATTACCATTTGCATCTATCATTTAATGATGACTGAACTCAGAAGACTTTCAAGGTTTATTCTTCAACTGATTTTTTAAAAAATAATATTAAAAAATACACATATTAATATACACATTATAGACATTAGGGGATATTGGTTTGAATTTTGCTCTTTGTCACAACTAGACCCATAACTGATTTAACTGTCAAAACTGTATAACTTATGTTTAGGCAGACTCGCGTTTTACGTTTTTTAAAAGTTTATTCAAAAAGCACTCTTCATTCTATCTCAGTTTCTCTTGGTTATAGATATACTTTTCACGAGAAGGAAACATGCCAATATTCAATTCTTTTCCTTTAAAGAAATCTTTGTAAAGAAGACTCACCCTGGTAATAATTTATAGAACCTAGCTAGTTAAATGTGATCACAAAGGAGTACTGGTAAACTTATACTCTGCATGTCTCAATGAGCTTTGTCAAGGGTTCCAGTATCGGAAAAAGAATAAACTGAAAAATGTGATTTAAGAAAACTGTGAAAATGGAACCTCTAGCATGCCAGGAATAAAACTGATACCTATTTCAAGAAGTTAAACGATTATAAGAAGAAAGACATTTTTAAGTGCCTTCTATAAAGCTAGCAGAGTTCAAGGATATCCACCTTTGTTTACAGAACCAATAACAGAATTCTGCCATGTCACATACAGTGAGAGTTTATCTTGGGTGCTACAACTATTAGCTGTGCTAGGAATGTTAAATATGCTAACAGAAGTGAAGCTTCAATTAATATCAATGTTTCTATCATATTAGGGTTATTCTATTCTCTAACAACTATCCTGGCTCATTTTTTTTAACATTTCCATAATGGATAACTAGAGTTTTAGTCACCCACAAAAATCAATCCTGTATTTCACGAATCTTTAATAATTCATAAAGTATGGTAACAGCATTCCTTTTGAGAAGCAAACTGAAGAGAAATTTTGAGTATTCTAACATCTTCTTTACGTACTTCCCATTTGCTTTTCCTTTTACAGTGGATGACTTATTTGGCAACTTCATCTAAATTGACTATTTTGAAATAACAACAGTAATTTCTTTTTTTTTTTTTTTTTTAAATTTTTTTTGGGGGGGAGTTGGGGAGGACAGAATCTCACTCTGTTGCCCTGGCTAGAGTGCCGAGGCATCAGCCTAGCTCACAGCAACTTCAAACTCCTGGGCTCAAGCAATCCTCCTGCCTCAGCCTCCCTAGTAGCTGGGACTACAGGCATGTGCCACTTTGCCCGGCTAATTTTTTATATATATTTTTAGTTGTCCAGGTGTTTTCTTTTTATTTTTTTAGTAGAGATGGGGTCTCACTCTTGCTCAGTCTGGTCTTCAACTCCTGAGCTCAAATGATCCACCCGCCTCAGCCTCCCAAAGTGCTAGGATTACAGGCGTGAGCCACCACGCCTGGCTGACAACAGTCATTTCAACAAGTGGATTAAATGATTTGCCTTTGCCATTTTCAGACGATAGTCACCTATAAGTAGCAAATAAAAAAAAAAATCTAGCACATGACTTCCCAGGAGAGACCAAGTCAGAGAGTTAATTATCCCCACAAGAGCTTTTTAATGTAAACTAGACACAGAAATTTAAAAAATTGATTTTGAGATGTACATACATACATACATAACACACACATATATACATATGTTACACGTACCAGTTGGGAAAAACAATTCCTACCTCAGGATCATCATCATCAAAATCATGATAAGTGGAATGATCTGGATTATTCACTTTATCCAACAGCTCGATTGCCAAAGATCGTGTCAAAGGTTGTGTGACAAAAGGGTGCTATAAAAATAAAATATAGTACAGAACACTTATTAGAAATTTGATTGAATGCCATTTTATCTTCTGAAAAATATATATATTTCAGGGCGAGAATAATACCTGTAATAATTTTTCAGCAGTAGGTCTTTTTTTTGGATTTTTGGTAAGTGCCATTTTCACAAAATGATGAAAACTATTTGACCTGAGGAATTTTGAAAATTAGACTTTTACATTTTAATTCTTTTTTTGCTCAACTTACTATAAAAGTAAATAACACAAAAAATACTTACCACTTCATTTTATCCTTTAGTTTAGGAGGCTGAAAATTGCTTTTTGTCATTAGAAATAATGCTCTGAAAAATTAACAAATCATTACACGGCATTTTAATATTTCACATTTTAATGCGAATATGAAATCTATTACTATTTATTCCTAAATAAGGTAAAGCAAGACTAAGAAAATCAATTGTTCATGACAAAATAAATAATACTAAGAGGAAAAAAAACTTAATTTAAGCGCAGGATTCTTTAACTTCATGACGCACTGACCTCATTGGGTGTAAGTCAAACATAGGAGGCTGTAGCTCAGCAAGTTCTATGGCAGTGATTCCTACTGCCCAGAGATCACAGAGCTGGTTGTACCCTCCTTTCCTCTCAACAGCTGCAACTTCTGGAGCCATCCTAAAAGAAACATTCCAGAAAAGAAAAACCTCTGTTTATTGTATTTTCCCTCATAGTCCCCCCAGAGGCACACGGAATTATCACTATCTAAATTAAAGGATAGTTAGGCCTTGACTTCTGAAAAATAAATATATAGTACTTAAAAGGTCCACCTTTTCCAAGATCTTGACATCTCATAGGACCCTCCATCCCAAGCCTCTACTGGTGACTCCTTTGTTACTTTGTTATACTACTTACTAAGGTTTATAAAAGTGCACAATTATAATAGAGCAACATGCCCAAAGTTCATCCACATTCCCAATCTCTCTTCTCTGTACCTGCAAAATTCTATAAAGAAATAACATTTGCAATAAATAATCCATAATTTTTAACTCTACCTCCTTACATCAATAAACTGTAAACTGGCCTCTGTTTTTACTTCACCAAAACTATTCCTCGGGGTACCAATAATCTTCGTATTTAGTATTTAATTCATATTTACTACAAATTTATTTGGCTTTTTCAGTTTTATTATAGTAACAGAAAAGTTATAAAAATGAGTGGCTACTTTTTAAAAACGTATTTATCTAGGGGAAAGTTGCCCAAGTTCAGTAATTTTTTTGGTTCTTTTAACTTTCCTACAGTCTTATTCTACTTCTACAAATTTGTATTTCACTGATTTAAATGATTAATTTTCAAATATAAACATCTGAAATCCTACACAATCATTCTGAAAACAATTAATTGAGATAAACATCTCAACTCTCCTCTATCAAACAGTGATTTAAATAGGTAGGCTTATAAATGTACATTTGTCTTCTTGGTAAGATTTCAGAAAAGTCAACTAAGTTAGTAAAGTTACAAACAAAAATCAAAAAAACCCTCTAACTTTCAAAATGCTTGTTCTTAAAATCTTTTTAATCTAAAAGAGGCTCTTATAAAAACTTAAATTATAAGAAAAGTGAATTTTAAAGTATGTCAGTTATTACTTTATTGATGGCTAGATTCTAGGTACCTGGTAGAAATGCCCTGGTAGGGTGTGAAATGCATACAGGTGATATGGTTAAAAAAAAAAATTAGTGAACACTTTAGAAAAACTTGTTAAAGACAAATGTCTAAAGACAGACCAAAAAATCTGGCAAATTAGGTAAGAACATGACAACTATAAAAGACTGGGAGAGCTATAGACTCTATGATGTCATCTGTATGCCATTTGAAGAAAAGGTAAAACTAAAGAGACAGAAAACAGATCAGGGGTTAGCAGGCAAGGAATGCCGGGAGAAAGATTACTAAAAAGGCACAAAAGGAAATTTTTTTGGATGACGATCTGCTTTATCTTGACTGTGGTGGTGTTTCTTACCACCACAGCACACAAGTTTCTCAACATTCATAGACTTCTGTACCTAATAAGGGTAAATTTATACCTCAATAAACCTAAGGGGAAAAAATCACATGCTTTACACATCTAAGTTCTCCCTGCACCTTAGGAAAACACAAACTGGGAAATATAGTTGAGGCATTCTGGGTGTGGTTTGCACTACTAAGATGGAACTCTAATAAGTGATCCACTCAAAGAAAAGGACTTAGTTCTGTATCAAAAGATTACTGAATAAATGTACATCTATGCCTTAAATTGAAATGAAATGTTTAGGGTACATATGCATTACTTTTGAGAATTGCCACTTCAGCAGACTTTTTTGAATAACTGAATAACTACCAAACTAACACTTCAAGAGAGAGATTCCACATCCCCCGAGTTTAGCTGAGAAAGACATGATACTAGAAAGAGAGATATAGAGGGGAAGTATTCAAAAAATTAACTTTACCTAATTCACAATTTCACATGTTCCCAAGGTATTTCCCACACTATCGTAAGAGGAATGACATTAGTTTTTAATCTCTAAACTGTTGGAGATCAGTCATCATCAACAAACATTTAGTGAATATGCAAACAGAATCAGGCTAGACCCTAGGGATTGAACGAGAGAGTTCATTCAGATGTTTAAAATAAAATTGAGAAGATGGAGTACTTAAAAATAATGACAGATAGCTCTTCAAGCCCTCACTCCTCTCAGAAATCAACTCAAAACAATAAAATGAACAAAGAAAAATATAAACACACATCATCTTTGAAAAGTCCAGGTGACATATTTCACCTAGAACCATAACACACAAAGACTGAAAACAGACAGGAGAACAGTAAATGATGTAGCAAACAGGAGGCAGGGCAAACCTTCTTGGGTGCCAAGGAAAAGAACAAGCCAATCAGCCCCAAAGAATCCCAGAAATGTTGACAAGTTAGGGTTAAAAAGTAATAAAAGTAGGGTTGAGGTTGGGCTGAAAACAGGAGTATTTGAAAGTGTCAATAGTTAGTCCTACAGATTCCTACTGTCATCCAGTAAAGCCCAGCAATTACTCTTTCCTCATTTCCACTGGATAAGAACCAAGACAAACAAGAGAGGCTTCAGACTAAGATAGCAGGAACGAAGCGGAGCAGGGATTAAAGGGAGAGGACACGATTAAGTAGAAGTGTGTGTATATAGAACAATGAGTTCCCCAGCTTCCTTCACTTGCCCAGTTCTAGAATACTAACAACCAGGTGTACACCCTACCTCCTATGCACGTAGAGTTATGAATCAATTCTTAGTATCTTGCTCTTCAAAGTGAACCAAAATACAAGGATTACCAGACATCTGAGAGAAACCTTTATCATGAAAATGTGAGAAGAAAATTTGAGGAACTCTTACAGAAAGTAGAACAAAAAGAGTTTCAAAAAGTAAGTGAAG
>RJWJ010002610.1:0-98112 GCA_004363605.1 Indri indri | reverse complement strand
CAATGAGAGAAATTATCATCCCTATAAGAGCCTAATAAAATTATATAGTTAGCAACACACTTAAAAAAAATTCTGTTGCTTAGCTTAGTGCAATGGTGCACACCTGTAATCCCAGCTACTTGGGAGGCTGAGGCAGGAGGATGGCTTGAGTCCAGGAATTCAAGTCCTCCCTTGGTAACTTAGCAAGAATCTGTCTCTTAAAAAAAAAAATTCTGTTGCTCATTCCTTCCACTCTTCTGACTTTGTGCCAACATCATGGTTATTACAGACTCATTACATTTTGTTAAAATTACTTCTTTATGTGTCTGAGGCCCCTCATAGATGTAAACTCATTG
The DNA here is from genome assembly GCA_004363605.1 of Indri indri. Taxonomy (NCBI): domain Eukaryota; kingdom Metazoa; phylum Chordata; class Mammalia; order Primates; family Indriidae; genus Indri; species Indri indri. Next base: position 97,777 of record RJWJ010002610.1, on the reverse strand, counting down.
AGAGCCAGGCCCATGACACTTCCTTCCATATTTGTAGCCCTGGTGCACTGCAATGCTATGAAAGAGAGGTGCTCTACAAGAATCTGTTAAATGAATAATAGAGGACTAAATAGGAGACAATGAACAGAATTAAATCTTTGGTTCTTCTCTCTCCATTAGAACCTACTTTATGATTACCTTAAATGAAGAAAAATCAGCAAAATTCTAAATAAAGCTTTGACTCTGTTGTTGAATAAGGCTAACTTAAGACTGTGTGGGTGTGGCAAACTAGTAAAATAAGTAAGAAAGGAGAAAGATTTGCTGTGCAAATATTTTTATTTTGCCTTTTAAGTTTACACTGAAAGAATTCTTTTCTAGTTTTGAAACATAGAATAATGGGTTGGATCAGAGAAAAACAACTAGGTTTTTATCATGAAAAGAATTGGATATGTTAAATATTTCACTGAAGTTTAACAGCTTTAGGCATCCTTTCCTCTCTGCTAAAATATTATTAGTCCCATAATTTTCTTTTATTCTAATATCATTGGATGAAAAGTAGGGTTAGACACTCCCAAACTCGCTGTTGTAGAAAATTATTTACACATGATTTTTATAATAGTAGTGTTTGGAAAATGTGGTGAGTTAATTTTGAAACTTCATCTCAACTTTTAAGGAGATGTGACACCTATTATATGCATTATTACTCACTAGTGAGTGGCACTGACAAACATAACTTATAAGAGCATCTTGAAGAAAAGTTATTTATATAGAAATTGCATAATAAATGGTAATATAGCACTGGTGATTTTTAAAATTAAAAATGTCAAGTGAAATTTTCAATTTTATATTGTTTTTCTATATACAAACCACTTTAAAACCCATGGAAGAACAATTCATCAGTGTCTTGGTCATAAAAATGGCACAACTTTTCCTCCAAAGTAATTCTCTAATTTGTGAATCTACTAGAACCCATTGACTTTAGAAAGTTGATATTGTAAATGATATCAATGTTGTGAAAAATGTGAAAATGGTGATATGGCGAAATGGTTCTCTGGAGATATAGTTACTGTGCTTTATAATACACTTCGTAAGGTATTTTTTTTAAAATGGCACTACAAAATTCTTCAATCAGCATTTTAAATATACAAGATAAAATTTAATTTCTTCATTTTTTTCCAGATGAGGAAATTAATATTTACAAGTTATGGGACTCATCCAAGGTCATGGGCCATGTAGGAGAATTCAGTCAGACTCTGAAATCAGACTCTGTTCATTACTTTTTTCTTTACTCTGCAATTTTCATATTTTACACATAATTTTCATAAAATATGAAAGGTTTCCTGGCCTTAAACATAACAATTTGCCTCTGTATTTCCATGTGAAATAAATTTCCATTATAATTTGGATAGACACCCAAGTAATTACATATAAAATTAATTTGTAAGGACTAAAAAAACCCATATATTAAAAAAATTGCATGGGGACATATAAAAACTAATGCCATTTAAAAAATTTTTCTCTATGAAATGGGCATGCATATTAAATATCTAACCTGGGCAATTTAGCATGAGACTATTATAAGCTTAACACAGATTTAAAAATATTACTTGTTGAATACAAGTTAGAGAAGTGAAATGTTAATCACCATTCCTAAGAACAACTCTAGAGCTAAATTAGAAAAGTATGAATCTCAAGAATCCATTGAATCCAGCAAACAGAAGGGGAAGTCTGAAAAACGAGGCAAAATGATATTTAAAGTTGTTTCCAAATTACTTCAACTTCATAATTTTAAATTTAGGGGAATCATATTTCATGGTTTTCATAAAGTGAAGTGAAGTGACTTTTGCCTTTCAAGTTAAAAACACACCAAAAGAGCTCCTCATATTTGCCTTTAGGAAAAACAGGTAGCAAAACGATTTTCTAAAGCATTAAGGAACTCACCTGTTTCCATTTTTCCATCCTGTGCTGCAGGGCCATCCGGAATCACACTTTTCACCTGCAGAAACTCATCAGGCTCATCTCCACCAATGATGGTAAATCCAAAACCCATGTTGCTCTTTTTTAGGGTGGTGCTGAGGAATGTTCCCTTCAACTGGGATGCATCCCGGGTGAAGAGCGGTTTTTCTACATTGGCCAATATAAGTTAAAAAAGAAAAAGCACGTTTAAGGCAAGTTCTCAGATAAAAGAAAGCAAGCCACTGAGCAGCAGCAACCCTGGGGGTGAAGGTGGGGGTCTTGTGTGGCAAATGCAAGCAGGTGGAGTGGGTGGTGACTGCCAGAGCAGCAAAACTGTCAGAACTTTCTGCAAATGCAGAGCAGTCCCAAGCATCCAGGGAAAGATTAAAAGCTGTCTGGTTTGGAGAGAGACTTTCTGCCAAGTCAATATTTCCATTCACTAAATTAGCCTTCCTGTACTTAAAAAGGGCTGTATCAACAGGCTGCCCGAGCCTTCAGATAAAGAGGTCAAGGAGGCCAAATCATCCAGACACATCCGGATATGTTCTTCTGGTTGTCTTGAAAGATTCTGGGTGGGAGGTAAGTCAGAGTGGCCAGTCTCTCACTAAACCTTGCAGAGACAGGTAGAAAAGCGCAACGGACTTTTTGTTTCTTAGTTTGTTTGTTTGTTTTAGAGAGAATAAGAGCACAACATTTAAGCATGTGCTTATCACAAATAGAGAAGCAGTGGAATGTGATCACATAGTCAAAGGTCCAGATTGTTTAGAAAGAGCACCTGGATGTGGGACTGAGTTAACTTGTGCTTACACCCCTATATTGTGAGATGCCATAAAGGTAACCAGATAAATAAATTTCTATTGACCCGATAGTGTCTAGTACACTCTAAAATGTGAGCAAAAGGCAAGCCAATATCTTGATATATAATTATGAATGTAAAGGTAACACATTTTGTAACATTAAAATGATATGCCTAAACCCATTTCATATAGGTTTGCCCACTAATTTGTTATATAATTTTCCAGCTATGGTTTATAATAAATATATTCCCAAGAATATTAAATGCTTTAAAAATAACAGTCTTATCTGTCATATATATATTATTAGTATCTGCTTTACATTCAATCTCAGATAAGTATTTTATATGTTATTTTTTAAAATTTGTTACATTTAAGGTGATATGATTTGATACTTGTAATAGCCAAATTGTGCATGGTAACTCAGTTAAGTATTTTGTATGATACTTTTGTTACATTTCAGGTGACATGTAATTAAAAACTATAAAATCATGAGTCATTCTATTAGAGTTTTACTTTATCTGTTCAGTTACATATCACATATACCTTCCTTAAATACAGATCTTTTAAAAATATAAATAAAAAACCACAACATAATCTTTTCACCTATGTTGCCTTCATCAAAGTAATGCTTACAATGGGAGAGAAGTTCACCAGGAGACCTTTACATTCATCAGGTTGTGCTGTAGTGGAACAGGGTGAAAGTTATCAGCAGGCAAGCCTAGGTCTCCCGACTCCAAAGCCTCTTTTGTGATTTTATTTATGAGTAGAAGCCCTCAAGATGTGAAAGGTTTGTGCGACTCATCCCACTATGTGGCTACCAGGTGTAGTCAGGTCCAGCAAGCAGCCCTGGGACGTACCAAAGAGCCAGGGCCTCCCTGCTCGGTCGCGCTGATAGTAAGACAAGTCATTCACACTGCACGACCTCTTCGGGGCAGCGAAGGGGCCGATGGATTTGGGCCTAGGTAATGTCGATGAGGAGCTGTGTACTGTCACAAAGGAGAACAAGCCTCATTCTTGCACTCGGTCTTTAGAGGACGAACTTATGAGTCTCTATGAATCTGTGCAGTTTACAGAACCACTGTCAGAACCCATTTATCTCCACCTGGCAACATGCTGTAAATTCTTATAAGGGATCACCTGAGGCTTTAGCTTCATCTGTGATTGCTAAAGGCATTAGTTTAGAGACAACGCAAACACCCAGCTAAAGCTAAAGGAAGGGTTTGGCGAAAGCAAACCAATTATTCAAAATTGTCCAAGCCACAAACAAATTTGAAGAGTGGGCAGTTTGACAGACAATTTTGCCTTTGAAACATCACATGCTGACATGGTATCATACCTCGGAAACCTGGGGCCTGCAGGGGCTTTGTTCCAAGTTCTGTGTGGGGCATGTTATGCTGCTGTAGCTTCCTTTTTGCTTCCAGGACAGGGTTTTCAAACTGTGTTCTTCTATTTATGTGGCTAAAAAAGAAAATTTCAAATTAGGATAACAGTGGGGCAAAGTCATTTAAGAGAACATATGTATGGCTCTACAGAGAGCAGGTGATTAAGGGCCATCTTATGTGATTATAGTCAAGTGTCTTACCCAGCACGAGGTCTGGCTTCTGACAGGGCTGGCCTGGGTACAATACACATTTCTGTGACAAGCACAGAGTTCTCAATGGCTCTATCATATGTTATTGTATTTACATTATGCATGCTTCAGCTAAAAGAATTAGTTTGTGCACCTGCTTTCTGGTCTACTGTGTTAGTTTGAGATAAGTTTGATGCATTAAAATAAATGGTCAAAAAATGACATTTAGACTGCATGGTCTTGGAAAAAAGAATATCATCTAAGGCTAAGCTTTGCAAAATCCCTGTAACAGCAGGATAAATGTGAGGTGAATTCACTGATATAATGTAGCAACCAGAGTTCACACTTTTTAGAGTCATACCTGAATAAAGGGCTGGGATCCAGGAAAAGGATATTTACGGAAGTTACAAAATACCTATGTAGGACAGTTAATGCTAAGTCAATCAAAAGTAAATTCACATCCACATGGTGATATGGCAAACTCATAGATATCAGACACAGAGTGGCTTGAAGCAACTGTGGCCCAGCTAAACTGAGGGCTTATAGTAGAAGAAAACTATGAATTCCTGTGTAAAACAGGCTGTTTGAAATTTAGAGTTCCTCGTCCATGGGGAGAGCAAGAACCAACAACCCTGCCTAGTAGTGGCATCATGTTGCTCTTTCTCTAGGACATGAATGCCCCATGAGAGGGCTTTTACATACATTGACTTTGGTTATTTGTACAAATCAAAATAGAATCATGGTATGAAAACATGAAGAGGAAAGAGGAGTTAGAAGAGGAATTGACAAATACTGAGTACTTAACTCTGGGCCAGATACTATATATAATTTTCTTCAGAAAATCCTCATAAAAATACCGTCTTGAATTCTAATTATCCGCGTTTCAAAGGCAATGAGACTGACACACAGAGAGGCCAAATGACTTGCTGTAAATCATATGCTTAGTAAGTGGAAAGGTTGGGACTTGACCATGCCTATTTCTACAATGGATCTCTTACCACTTTCTCTTTTCAATATATGATTTCACATTGGCGGTATGTGTGCATGCACGCACACCACCCCCCACTACAAACCACTCACCATGTCTTCTAAAAGCACATATTAGAAAGGAAAGGAGATAAAAGAAGTGAAATCTCAACAACCAATTTTCATTATTATGAATCTGATCACTTCTGGTGAGACAGAAAAGCAGTTGCCAAAAACATGATAGGATGACTGCAACATCTAATTCTTTCCTCATGGGAGGCAGGCTAGGGTAGCTGCCTACCCCTCAGGCTCTGGAATCAATCAGTCCTGTCTTCAAATTCCAGCTCTACCACTTGACTAGCTGTGTGTCCTTGGGTAAGTTATTGAGCCTAAGTCTTAGTTTCTTAATCTGTCATGTGAATGAGCATAATATTGCCTTCTTCCTGGAGTGGTTGTGAAGATTAAATGAAATAATGAATACTTAGCACATGGTTTTGAGCATAGACATGCTAAATAATTATTATAACTAGCTGTTATCACCACTATCATCATCTTAATCACCACCATCATTCTGAGTCCATAGAAAGGCTTTTTGGGGAGAACTTAGAAGCACCAGGACCTTGCTCTGATTGCCTCTGGTGCTATTTAGGAAGATGGTTCTTATAGCAATGTTCTTTGTTAATGAAACTCACCTGTAAGGGTTTCAAAGTAAATTTGTAAAAATGTAAAATGATTTTCCATTGGCAGCAAAATGCTTCTGTAATACTCTTATGCACCAAGGAGTCACCATGGCTGTGGTGTACAGTAAGCTATGTGAGCACATGAAACATGGGCTTTCAAAGCTTCGTCACCCCATAATCTCTGAAGCTACCACTCTATCTTGGAAGGGAAGCCCCTCTTCCCTTTTTTCTATTATCACGTAACTTCCTTACTAAAATCCTTTTGAAAACTTCCTATTACCTAAAAATATATTATTCCTGATTTTGCCCTAACTCCTTTCTGTAGCTTCACCTTTGACTGCACCGCCACATGTGCCCTTTTGCTTCAGATATACTTGGAGCTGCTCTGACAGTCAACACCCTATCAAACCTCTTATCTTTTCATGTGAGACTCAGTGTACCAATGGCACAGCACTTGAAGCAAGACAGTCTGGGTTTGAGGTGGTATCTTGGGCAAATTTCTAACTCTCTAATCATCAATATTCTTCCTTGTAAATGGGAACATTAATGTCTACTTCATGGGGTTGCTGTAAGGACAAGAGAGATGTTTGCAAACCACGGACACATAGGGAGAACCTCACGACTGTAAGGTATAGTCATTATTTTTGAAGCTATAGTTATTCTTTATTCTAGTATTTGAAGTGCTGCAGCTGCTATTATCATTATTATGATGCTTTTCCTACCTGTCCCATGACTCCTCCCCTAACCTCTCGCAGTCACATTCTCAGCCTGTGTGATGCCCCTCCCCTTCGGCTCTCATAAAACCTTGAACAGATCTCTCTCCTTGCAGTTCATTCACTTATTTTCTAATATCCTGCCTCATTATTAAAAGGACTTGAGGTACTTTATAAGAACAACAAAAACAAAAGTAAACAAAATTAGGGTGAAGCTAGTTGAATCTAGGTGGGAGGTCAATGGCAAAATCGATAACACGGGTCCTATCTGTTTACTGGAGTTATGTTGGAAATTAGCTTTGAGCTTCAAGTTGCTAATTCAACAAGAGAGAGAAACCAATTATACTCTTCAGATAATTTAGGATAACCCAAGCCAGTTGTTCAGAAGGACATAGTACTTCTATTATTAGGTTTTGTGACATTCTTTCCAGGTCTTGAATAAAGAGGTTTCTGTGATATAGTTGCAACATCTTAAGTGATAATTTTACAATCATGAATTTCACAGGCTATACTAACTTTATCATAGTCTTTTAAATGATTGAATTTCATGCTTATTTTCTTCCCTAGATTGTGCACTCCTGTATACAAGGTACATGTTATTTATCTTTGTATGCTGAGCATCTAACACAATGAATGACAATAATTTATTCATTAAATAACTAAATGATGAGTGTGTGAGACTTTTCAAATATATGTCAATAATTTCAAAAAACCAAGAAACAGCTTTGAAATGTACTGGGATATCAGCTTTTCTCATTTCCTACTTCTGTTTTGCTAGGCTATTGTTCATCATAGGCATAACTTTATCCTTAGAAAATACATTACAAGAACTATTTGGGATAGTTATACATACAATAGGGTTCTTCCAACGTGCCACCTGCACGTAATTATTTGCTTAGAAAAGCTAATGTGTAGCCACCTGCTTTATGGACACTATGTTGAAAATATTCCATTCACCATCAAAGTGAGTTTCTAGAGTTCACAGAGAATGAAAATACTAATGAACTAGCTTGGCATGCCTTGTACCCCACAAATAGTGGAAGCTGGATATGGCTTTAGTACCCTAATTGCTACAGAACATTTACATTGTCAGAAATGAAGTCATTCATTTAAAACTTAAAATGCTCACAAGCTCTAAAAGACTTATCACAAAGAAATGTGATTGTAGCTGAATAGAAACTTGTCTTCCTTATGCTTCCAAAATGAATAGTTTCAAGTCCTTTTAGCAAAGATTTGGGAATCTTACAATGTGTACAAAAGATGTGAATGACAAATGCCATCCTTCCTCATTGTTTGGGCTCTGTGAGATAAGTACCAGCTATTTCATCTAGCTTCCATACAGAACAGGAACCTGGGAAGCCACCAAGAATTCTTACTGTTTAATTATATCTAGTCTATTGTCATATTTTACTAAGAGAAGCTTTAGACGTTCAAATCTAAAGGAGTAAAAGTCATATTCTGCAGTATGTATATCCTAACAACTTCATTTTCTCTTTACAGAAGGGAAAGAATACTGATGAGAGATGCTTCCATATTAAAACAGCAAAGGGAGAAGGATATTCAAGGATGAGATTCTATTGCTTTCTCTCTTTGTTCTTACATTCACTTATGTTCAGTTTGACCTCCTACTCTCACCATGGAATGGAAACTTAAAACAAGTTCATACGTGGCAGCACTGTGAAATTCTGAATGCACCTGAGAGCTTTAAAAACAAACATACAAAAAAGGAACACTCAGAGCCACCCTAAATCAACTGATTCCTAATCTCAGAATGGGGTACACAGACATTGGCATTTGTTTGTGTTTTTTTTTTTTAAAAAAAGCTTCCCAGGTGTCTCTAATGTGCAGCTCAGCATTGCAATCCCCAGAGTTAGAAGCTGAGACTGCAGGAAGAGGTATTGCATAAGGAGTTTCATGCCTGATAAGATTTATGTGGAAGTCTCTTTTTTTGTATGTGGCCTTGGGGAGTACTAGGAAATGCTATTTTGCTCCTGAAGAGGACTTCTGTCATCAGAAGTTTTAGACAAGAACTGAGGGAAGGAAATATTTGCAGCTGATTAGATGATATGCTCCCAAAGGTAGTCTCAGGTCAGGATACTGCTTGACTGTCAATTTCGTCACTGTGGAAAGGGAATGGAGGAATTAGGAAAAAAAAAAAAAAGTCATTCTTACTGAGCCCACCAGTATGTGAAGGACAGGCCCGCGGAAGGTTATCAGAGCCATTATCTGACTCTCACCACCAATGCTCTGTCTATATTCCAGCCTGTTCATGCCCCACCTTATTTTTCCTGGGGTTTTTGGAAAGGGGCACTCAGTGTGTAATCGTGAATGACACCTTTGCACCCACCATCTTGACTTTAGTAGACAATTAGAAATGATCAATATGGGCCAGGCACGGTGGCTCACACCTGTAATCCTAACACTCTGGGTGGCCGAGGCCAGAGGATTGCTTGAGTTCAGGAGTTCAAGACCCACCTGAGCAAGAGTGAGACCCCATCTCTACTGAACAGAAAAAATTAGCTGGGTGCAGTGGTGCATGCCTATAGTCCCAGCTACTTGGGAGGTTGAGGTAGGAGGATCACTTGAGCCCAGAAGTTTGAGGCTACTGTGAGCTACAATGATGCCACTGCACTCTACCCGGGCAACAGAGTGAGACTCTGTCTCAAAAAAAAAAAAAAAAAAAAAGAAAAAAGATCATATGGGAGAGAGTAGAGAGCAGCTTTTGAGTGGAGATTGTACCACAGGTAAAATGTCTCCAAGGTAGACAAGGTGGCTGTGTTAATTTCTCCAAAGCATGAGTTAGACAGTGCTCAGTAAATATTTGTTATATTTGTTGAATAAATGCATGGATGGAACAAGGTATGCATGAAAGGTGGTAGATCTCACTGTTTTCCAGTTTCATTCTCCCACTAAATATACATTGTGATGGTCAGAACTTGATGTGAAATTTAGGGCCAGGTTATTTGATATAACCATTCTGCATTTGGGTAAAGGACCTGTGGAATCCTTCAAAACAGAGAATCTTTCAACATATTCTAGTGATGGGGAAAAAAGCCATCCCACTTCGGTGATAAAAGGTCTAAGTCTAAGGGGCTGATTACTAGCAGCTGCTATCTTGTGTTACAATAGAAATGTGCTCACAAGGAAAAGCACTCTCTTAGGGACAAAATGTGGGAGCAGCCCCTCAGCATCAGGAGCGGAAAGATTTGCTTAGGGTTTGATGTTGTAGGTCAGTATGTCATCCCTTCTATGCAAATTGGCTGCTTTTGGGGCTTCCTGGATGAATCCAAAGAGTGTAAATTTCCTGATTGCCTCGAATTCCCTAGGGTTTCTTTGACCCCAATTCTGATTTCCCACTTTTTAAAAAATTTCAAAATATTAAGGGGGTACAAATGTTGTTGTTACATGGATACATTGTATTATGCTTAAGTCATGGCTTTTAGTGTGCCCAGCATCAGAATAGTGTTCACTGTACCCAACAGGTAAGTTTTTATCTCATGCCTCCCCTCCCTCTCTCCCCTCTTCTTGGTTTCCAATGTCTCACATCTCTTTGTGCCTGTGTGTGCCCTTGTTTAGTTGCCACTTATTAGTGAGAATGTATGGTGTTTGGTTTTCCATTCCTGAGATACTTCACATAGGATAATGTTCTCCAGTTCCTTTCAAGTTGCTGCAAACATCATTTCATTCCTTTTTATGGCTGAGTAGTATTCCATGTGTGTGTGTGTGTGTATGTGTGTGTATACAAACACACATACACGCACCATATTTTCTCTATCCACTTGTGAATTGATGGACACTTAAGTTGGTTCCACATCTTTTTTCCACATCTTTGCAATTGTGAATTGTGCTGCAATAAAGATTCGAGTACAAGTATCTTTTTTTATAAAATGACTTCTTTTCCTTTGGGTAGATACTCAGCAGTGGTATTTCTAGGGGTAGGTCTACATTTATTTCTTTGTGCAATCTCCATAGTGTTTTCCGTAGAGGTTGTACTAATTTGCAGTCCCACCAACAGTGTATAAGCATTCCTTTCTCTCTGCATCCATACCAGCATCTCTTGTTTTTTTCACTTTTTAGTAATGGCCATTCTGACAGGGCTAAAGTGGATCTCATTGTAGTTTGAATTTGCATTTCCCTGATGATTAGTGATGTTGAGCATGTTTTCATGTTTGTAGGCCATTTCTCTACCTTCTTCCAAAAAAGATTCTGTCATATCTTTTGCCCACTTTTTTATGGGGTTGTTTTATTTTTGCTGATTCGTTTGAGTTCTTTATAGATTCTGGATATCAGTTCTTTCACAGATGTATAGTTTGTGAATATTTTCTCCCATTCTGTAGGTTATCTATTCAGTCTGTTGATTATATCCTTTGCTTTGCAGAAGTTTTTAAATTTAATTAAGTCCCATTTATTTATTTTTGTTGTTACTATATTTGCCTTTGGGGTCTTAGTCATAAATTCTTAGCTTAGGCCAGTGTCTAGAAAAGTTTTTTCCTACATTGTCTTCTAGAATTTTTATGGTTTCATGACTTACGTTTAAGCTTCAACAAACTAGGCATAGAAAGAAATATCTTAAAATTATAAAAGCCATATATGACAAACCCATAGCCAACAACATACTGAATGGAAAAAAGTTGAAAGCATTCCCCCTAAGAACTGGAACAAGACAAGGGTGCCCACTGTCACCATTTCTATTCAACATACTACTGAAAGTACTACCCAGAGCAATCAGGCAAGGAAAATAAATCAGGAAAGAGGAGGTCAAATTATCCCTGTTTGCTGATGATATTATCTTGGACACAGAAAACTCTAAAGACTCCACCAAAAGACTCCAAGGATTGATAAATAATTCAGCAGTCTTAGTTTACAAAATCAATCAACAACACAAATCGGTAGCATTTCTATATACTAATAACAGTCAAGCTGAGAGTCAAATCAAGGACTCAATACCATTCACAATAGCTACAAAGAAAATAAAATACCTAGGAAAATACTTAACCAAAGAGGTGATGGAAAAACATCCTTTGCTCATGGATTGAGGGAATCAACATCATTGAAATGTCTGCACTGCCCAAAGTGATTTATAGATTCAATGCAATTCCCATTAAAATACCAACATCTTATTTAACAGGCCCAGAAAAAAATAATCCTAAGCTTCATTTGGAACCAAAAAAGAGCCCAAATAGCCAAAGCAATCCTAAGAAAAAGGAACAAATCTGGAGGCATCACATTATCTGACTTCAAATTACACTACGAGGCTATACTAACTAAAACAGCATGGTACTGGTATAAAAGTGAAGACATAGCCTAATGGAACAGAATAGAGAACCCAGAAATAAAACTATCTTCCTATAACCAACTGATGTTTGACAAAGCAGACAACAATATACACTGGGGAAAGGAAGCCTTATTCAGTCCATGGTTCTGCCTTTGGAGTCTTAGTCATAAATTATTAGCCTAGGCCAGTGTCTAGAAGAATTTTTTCCTACATTTTCTTCTAGAATTTTTATGGTTTCATGAATTACATTTAAGCCTCAACAAACTAGGCATAGAGGCAAATATCTTAAAATTATAAAAGCCATATGTGACAAACCCATAGCCAACATCATACTGAATGAGAAAAAGTTGAAAGATTTTTTCCCAATTCTAACACTTAAGTGATAATTTTCTTTTTATAAATGTCCATTCATTAATCCATACTATACCTGGGGGAATATGAATTTGCTTTGTCAATTTGAGTGGGGAGATTGAGTCATTCACATGTTAATTTCTCCTGCTTTTCCTAGACATTAGGGTGTCTACTTTGGGGATATTAGTGTTCAGGTGAGAGGATAGCCACATGCAGAAGAATGAAACAAAACCCCTACTTTTCACCATATACAAAAATTAATTCAGGACTGATTCCCCACTTTTATATCATTACCACTTTTCATCTGAACCCCTGGACCATAGCTATACAGGTAGCCAAGCGCACACAGTGCACCCTGTCTATATTTTATTCATTTTAATATAAGCCTTGAGAAGACTCCATAACATTTCCTCTACTGCTAAGTTTGGTTAAACAGAATAAAAAGTACTTCATGCTTTGGAAACTAGGAGAGGATAATAACCTCACAAGGATCTTCTGGGGCCGGCCCTCTTCATAGAAGGCAGGATAGTATAACTAAGAGCTTGGTCACGTGGCTCATATTCACATCTAAGCCCAGCACATCCTAGGTGTGTGACTTCGAGCACATCATTTTACCCTCTTTGTGCTTTAGAATTTTTCATCTATGAAGTCAGATAAAAGTAATGTCCATCTCATAGCATTGCTGTGCATATTAAATGAGTTAAAATGAGTAAATTACTTAAGAACAGTGCCTGGATGTAAGTACTCAATAAATGCTCACTATCATAATTCATCAAATATTTATTTCTAAAACTCTCATTGCTAGGCACTAATGGTAGGGGTTGTGGTGAGGGACAAAGATTAATCAGGCACATAGTTTATTATGGAAGAGAAAACAGGAACAAAAAAGAATTATAATATAAAATAGGATTACATAATACAATGTATTCCTTACTGTGCTTTGAAAAGCTGAATTATAAAAGTACTATATTAAAGTCTAATGTTTTAAATATAAGTTATTTTAAAATACAAGCCTTGGATAAATGGAAGAAGTGAATCTACTTTACTTAGAGCATTTTTTAAAACAGAATAATTGAATCCTGCCTCTTGAAAGATTTTTTCCCAATTCTAACACTTAAGTGATAATTTTCTTTTTATAAATGTCCATTCATTATTCCATACTGTACCTGGGGGAATATGATTTCGCTTTGTGAACTTGAGTGGGGAGATTGAGTCATTCACATGTTAATTTCTCCTGCTTTTCCTGGACATGAGGGTATCTACTTTGGGGCTATTAGTGTCCAGGTGAGAGATGGAATCACAGCCAACTGACAAGAGGATGTTAGCACTGAAACTCTCACAGAAAAGTGTATATCCACTTCACACAAGGTTCAGCTTCCCAAAATGTATATTTTCACATAAATGAGCTCTCTCACCTCTCCCAGTAGTTATTTATTTAAGATATTGACTGGTAACATGTATTTTATATATAAGGAAGATTCATCACTAAGCCATTACTATTCATTAATTACATGGAACACTTGATAGTTTACTCCAAGCAGGTATGGCCATGTGCACTGTCAATCGTGTCATGATGCCTCCTACAAGATACACAGACTCAATTTCAAAAAATTCAGAACCACCAGGAATGCATTAAAATTGTTTTTTATCTATCCCTTCTCACTTTCATAAAGTATCTTTCCAAAATGTTATTGCTGAGTGCAGGAGGTGGACATTGTTATCAAAGGTTCTAACCTTTTTGCTTTTACATTGAGTAAAAGCAGTGATTTATAAACTTAGGAGGACAGAGTTCATCTAGAGGGAAACCAAGAGACCACACTGTTTCAAGATCTTTCTGTATTGAAGACAAGACTAATAAATTCCCTTTCACTGGTGTCTGCCAACCTGGCTGAGTGGTTTAAGTTCTTTACGTCTCATATATAAGTTCATTGATTCCTCAGTATGCTGGGCACTGCAGACACAAAGGTGAATATGACACAGTCCCTTCTCCAAGGGGTCTCGTACTCCAGTGGAGAGACACACATGTTGGATGAGCAATCATTTCAGTTTGCTTAGGACTAAGGAGTTTCCTAGGACATGGGACTTTCAGTTTTAAAACATGGACATTCCTGGGTAAGTTGGGATGAGTTCGTTATTCTAGAAGTGGCCAGAAAGTATAACACAAGGTATCTTCTTGGGGAGATCTAGGGTAAAAAGTGCTGAAATTTGTATGCATAAAGTGAGTACTCACAGGAAAAAAAGACAACTTAGTCTGATGATCTAGAGAAAGCCTCACAAAGGAAGAGACACATGAACAGATTCTAGAAGGATGAAAGCATTTTGTCAAATAGAGAAAGAGGCATTTTAGGAAGAGAGTAGTAGATACAAAGGTCTTCATTAATAGTCAATTCTGTCTAGCTATAGTATAGGACCAGCATATGCATATATGCATACGATTGTGTGTGGGTAGTGGTGTGGGAGCAAGAGATGTGAGGGAGGGGATGGAAGCTACAAGACTGGAAGGACAGCTCCAAGTCATGGTGCAAAGTTATGTTTTGTTTGAAGGTCTCTCTACGTATATTGTGACTTCAGTCTAAAGGAGTTGTACCTTTGAAAGTCTCCATCTGGAGGATGTACCTTATTCCTGAAGTTGGGAGGATTATAAGATGAGCTTTCCCATATCAACCGAATAGGAAAGTGTGGTGCTCACTAGAATTCACAATCATTTCAGCATCGCTTCCTGGCTATCTCCAATGCACTGGATATTGTTCTTGCCTGGGGTATGAGGATATATAAGAGATGTTCCCCAAGTATGGAGAATTGCGTCATCCAGGGAAATAGACATTTCCATGTATGGAAAGGTGAGAAGAGTGTAACTGATAATATACTCTATGTTGAACTGGATTGATATTTCTTAATGAATTATTTATACAATGTTAAAAATGTGAAATCTGGCTGGGCGCGGTGGCTCACGCCTGTAGTCCTAGCACTCTGGGAGGCCAAGGCGGGCTGATCGTTTGAGCTCAGGAGTTCGAGACCAGCCTGAGCAAGAGCAAGACCCCATCTCTACTAAAAAAATAGAAAGAAATTAACTGGACAACTAAAAATATATAGAAAAAATTAGCGGGGCATGGTGGTGCATGCCTGTAGTCCCAGCTACTCAGGAGGCTGAGGCAGTAGGATTACTTGAGCCCAGGAGTTGGAGGTTGCTGTGAGCTTGGCTGATGCCACGGCACTCTAGCCCAGGCAACAGAGTGAGACTCTGTCTCAAAAAAAAAAAAAAAAAATGTGAAATCACAACATAGTTTGTCAACTGAGCTCCAAAAAATATGCATACATATATAATGAAAGATATACACAGCCATTGATACAGGAATACTTTGAGGCTTGACTTCAAGGAGAGTCAGAAAATCATTAGGGACACTCAGAATATTGGGAAATCACAAAGGCAGCATGAATGATGTCTGAGATTATCCAGGAAGAAGGGAAAGAATGCTAGTGAGGGGAGATGGACAAGACTGGCAGATTCTGAAAGTCAACATGTCATGAAGATGACTCCAATTTCATATACCACCAAACTCCACAGATTTCCAAGCCAATATTCAGAGATGAGAAAAAGATTTTTAAAAGTATTATTCTTGACTATTGAGTTTTTATGACTATACAGACCAGAGGGGAAATCAAATATATAACAATTCTTTTTATACGCTAAAATGTGATGGGGGGGGATTAGAAAACAAAACAAAATTTAAAAAATACTTCTGATGAGTTTTGTAGAGAAAAGGGTCTATTGCCTGGATACCTAGAATCTGCACAGAATCTTTCAATAACTTGCCATTAAAAGTCACCATGAGGTCTGGATGTGAACAGGAGGCTCTAATTCTTCAAGATAAGGATGCTACAAAAAGGTGTGGAGGAAAAAAAAGTAGTGGGGATAGAAGATAAAGGTTCAACAGAACCAAGAGCAAAGAAAGGTGGCAATAAGTTGCTTTAGTGTTATTTTTAATAGATTGATTCATTGGGGATGGGTTTTGTTGCAGAGTTTTATATAATTAACACACTATGTCTAAAATTATGCCATTACTAGAAGATCAAAGCCTCATACAATCTAGATGACAGTTTCATGTAACTGTAATGCAGTATGCATTTTCATGTAACATGTTTTCTCTTTTCCATAACACAAATTTATGTCCTACATTGAGCTAAGTTTGTGTTTTTCATTCTGTAGCTCTAAATAAAGAACATGAAAAGTGTGATGCTGGATATTTTTGTACACTTTAAAAGTTACTTAGTTCCTATTCAGATTTAAAATTCTGTTTAATAGATGCCACAATTTGTTGAAAGAAATAATTGTTTGAGGAATGAATGCCAGCCTTGTAAATAAAGGAGAGAAGAAAGGGAGAATAAATAGTAGATGGTAGAATGAGATGGAGCTAATATTTATCTAGCAAATCCTATGTGCCAACCCCTCAGCTAAATAGGTTGTATGCTTTTAATTCACCTGCTCCTCAGAGAGGGTAAACGATTTTCTGCAAATCTCACAGTAAGGAGCAGATGCATGAATCAAGCCCAGCTATGTGTAGCACCAAAATCCAAGATTGATTTATGCAGTTCTGATACAAATATAAACTTAACTTTTCAAGTTAAATTACTTATGTGTGCACAGACATGAGCTATGTCTGGTAATCTGAAATATACTTCAGCCAGGTGATTCTCAATTTCTTTTTATCAGTTTTCATTATGAGACTGGAAACTCTAAAAACATTTTAAATTACCTGCTTATTTTCTGAAGACAAAAATGTGAAAATACACAGCATTATCTTGATATATTTAAGAATTTTATTTTTTTAAGAACTCGGTGATTATGTACATAGAAACAGTGACTGAATATGTTTCAGTAGGAAATATGTGTGTGTGTATTTTTTACACACTAGAAAAAATGAGAAATGAAATGGTGATGAGGGCATGAATGAGGAGCCAGGGGACCTGGCTTTGTGTACCATGTTTTTCAAACCAGAAGGGTCTCTTCCAAGGGGTGCCTTTTGGCTTCCCTGAGGGCTAGTCCTAACACTAATTTCTTGAAGTTGTTGCCCTTTCTGACTCTGGAAGTTGAGTATGGTCCAAGTCTCTGACAACTATGATAATGATAATGAGGAGACTCTGTGCTAATATTTATAAATACAATTAAAGTAGTATGTGAGGGAGAATGGGGGTAGTTAACAATAATAAAATTATGTATCTCTTGTCTCAAACTTTGAAAAGGATGCTCTGGGTTGTTGGCCATGTTCAGTCTTTCTGAGGTCCAGTGATACAATAAAAAATGAAGACATTTGTTAAAGGATACAAAATTATAGCTAGATAGGAGGAATAAGTTCTAGTGTTCTATACCCCTGTAGGATGACTGTAGTTTACAATAATACATAGTTTCAAACAGCTAGAAGGAGGATATTGAATGTTCCCAACACAAAGTAATGATGTTTGACATGGTGGATATGCTAATTACCCTGATTCGATCACTATATATTATACATATTGAAATATCACTATTGACCTCAGGAATATGTACAATTATTATTTGTCAATTAAAACAAATAAAATAAAGAAATGGAAACATGTCACTTACTCAGCAAGCGATTTTTTTTATATAACAGGGTAGAATCTTGAGTGAGAACTTTCCCACTGATGTTCACATGAAAGTCACCTTTCATAAGTGGTGGCCTTCTCACTCCACGTGTGCAACATTCACCATCAGCCCCTGGGCACAAACAGAGGCAAGGGGGAGCCACCTGTACTTCTGGTACCCTCAATCTCACGTGTACCTCCAGGGTTTCACCAAAGTGAAAGCCACTTTCAAAGCCAGTAATAATGGGTCTGAGTTGTCATTCTCTCCCATTTTTGAAACCAAACCAGCATTTGGGGTTTAAGCCACATTTGAAGATTCAGTCTACCACTCATTACCTTTGAGAAATTTCCCTAAAGTTTCTAAACTGCAGCCACCTCATCTGTAAATATCCTACTCATCTCACAGGACTGTTTTGAGGAGCAAACAAGATAAAATATATGAGAATGTTTAAAGAGGAAGCATTGTATAAATTCAAGTTGATTTTAACATTATTGGAATATTTAGGGGCTGGGAGTCAAGTGCAACTTAAATATGTGTAAAGTCTCTTAATGCCTGTCCTGGGCTGTAACTCAATTTTTATCACCTACTAGCTGGCTTAAGTTTCATTTTCTCTGTCTGTAAAATAGAATAATAGTATCTGTTATAAAGCATTCCGATGATTTTTAAATGAGTTCTGAAAAATGCTAGTACATACCAAGTGCTTAACAGTGGTATGTATTAATATTTTTTTCTCTGGATTTATTAAGTAAGGAGGACCCCCTTGGAGATAAAATTTACACATGAGGTCAATACCCCAAACCAGATTACTGAGCAATACTACAGACAAAAGAAAGATAACCATTCCTATGGTTTTATTTCTCTGAAAATAAATTCACATTTTTTGATGTAAAATTAAAACTGGAGAAAGTAAGAATGGAATGAAGGGACTTTGCCAACCTCCACAGATGAGTGTTGTGCTTCATGGAAACATGAACTAAGATCTTTACGTTATGATGAACTCAACAAGTGGTGCTTAATAAGCTTTCAGAAATCAGACACCTAATGGTAAGTCTCTTCCAGACTAAATTTATGCAAAACTAATTTTATTAGCTTATCACAACAAATAACCTTTCTTTTGCCTTTATTAGATCCAGTTAATCTTCTTAGCCACAAATAGAATGTTTTTCCTTGACAATTCTAAAGTTCAGCTTGCTTAGCTAGATTAAGCTTAAATGTGAAATTTGATGATAAACGTTTCTGTGATTCATCCATTTTTATTACACAATTAGCTGAGTCTATTATAATATTTCATCTAGTTAAATATGAAGTCATCTGTTAAACACTAGTAATAAATAATGTTTAGTGATGTCACTTTATATTATAAAAAATGGAAAACAATTTTCCCTTCAAATGTATTCAGCTTTGACAGTGGTTAAAAATACAGTTCTTACCCTTTTTTTTTTTTTTATAAATTTATACTTTATGTTTTTGCCCTTTTAACGATAATCTTAATATTGGTCTCATCTCTTTAGATATCAAGTACATTTCTATTTTTTCCATAGCTTGGTAAGAAGATTCTATTTTAATAATCCACCCTTCTGAGAAGCCTTCTTTCTATAATACTCATATGATAGGAGTATTAAAATAATTAAAATAAAATAAAAGAATGGTAATATAAGTTACTGTCTAGTCAAACATTAGAGATTCAAAGAAAATGCTTTAAAAATTTTAAGTATTCTTTGATCAGCAGCTGTCATAATGAGAAAATAATGAGGCTTAATACAGAAAAATGGCCAATTTCATTCTTGTTAATGCAAAGTGCAGTTGATATTCCTTGAACTAGAAGAGACTTTAGCAATCACCTAATCCAAACCACTCATTTCACAGATAAAAGCCAGGGAGGTTAAATGTAATTTCATTCTAACCTGTAAATTCTAAATCATGGATGCAAAAAAACCCAAGCTATTACTAACATCATGGTTCATGGCACACAAAAGGAATTCTGAAAAACATTATCTGCATATTGACAAAGAGATAAATTATAGTTCTCAGGTAGGGGCAAGGGAGCAATACATTTTGCCTAGTTAGGGTAGCCATCATCTGTTTTATCCAATCAGAGAGTGCTCAAAAAAATGACATAAGTCTGCACTTCTGCAGTTTGACTAAGTTCCTTCATACCTTTGACAGTATTAGCATCTCTCTGAGCTGAATGTGATTCAAGTTATGTGTTTATTAAAGATCTAAAAGACCTAAATGCCAGCCAAATACTTTAATTCCAGAAAGAATTCTTTTTCAACACCAAAGGAAAAAAAAATGGTGTTGTTTCAGTATGCTAGTCTCCAATATGACAGGATCCTGAGGAATTGGTAGGATAATTTTGACTCTGCAATTTTCACTTCATGCGCTAACAACTTTAGAACTTAGTCTAAGATATGACTCCAAAGTATGTAATGGTACAGGGATGAAACAATCTGCAGTTCATGCACAGGAAGCATAGCATGTTTAATCTGGGGAGAGGAGAGTTAATAAGCTCTATGAACTGCTTCATAAATAATGAATAATAATTATCTACTTGTTATGTGACATTGCCCTGGTGAGAAGCAAACAGGAGTGTGTAATTAACAGTGTTGGCAGGTTCTCTGGATTGCTAGCAATGAGCTACCTGGGACAGGGGTCCCCTTTTCCAACAAAAGGGACAGCACTTCCTACAGTTCTTTAGGTCCCCCTGGTACAGGAATGCCACTTCCCATGCAGCTTACATCCAGCCCGGAATGTTGCCTGCAACTCCCTTGAGCAATAATCCGTCAAATTCAGATGGCCTCCCTCCCTTCGCAAGGCCATTGTGAAGTTCTCATTGTCCCGTGAAAAAGATGAAGCAGAAGGAAGACACATGGTCCTTCTCTGGCAGCACACAGAACGGTGTCTCCAGTTGTGACCATTCCTGCCTTCTCTCCCTGGGATGTGGAAGGCTCAGGATCGTGTACCTCATGCTGTTGCCCTCGGCAAGAAAGTTTCCCTGCTTTTGTGTACTACTGTGCTGTTTGTCTAAGCTTAACCTCTTCAGAAGTGTCTAAACAAGGGCCCTATTTAATTTGTTAGATTCATAAAAAATGCTTGAAGACAAACAAAATCCCTCCCAAAATGTGTTTATGTGGCAATCATCTTTATTTATAAATATATCATCAAAGAAAAGTTGATGTGAGAGTAATAGTTCCTTTGCCCCTTATTACTGACTTTAGGACAAAGAAAATAATTTACTCGAATTATAACAATTATTTGTAAAAAGATGATATTTATAGGTAACTCTGACATCAAGGCAAATAATTCATTGTTATTTGTAAAAGTCTATCTACAAGTAAACTGATTTAAACTTCTGGGTGCCTAAAACATTCTCTATTTGGAATCAGAAAATTTGTTAAGTAATTTATGAGATCAAACAGTTGCTAATAAAAGTATGAGGGCTATCCGGAAAGTATCCAGCCATGTAATATGAAAAATACATTAACAATGGCTGGATACTTTCCAGACAGCCCTTGTATATTTAATTAGAGTCAAGTTTTCTTCCCTTCAGTTGGAAGGACCTTTAGGGCTGGGGGAGGGTAACTAGGATACAGAGCAAATGTTGATCCTATTAGAATGAGCCGGTAATGGTAAAGTGTCTCACAGCAGGAAAAATCACCTCTAACTTCATGAAGGGGGTAGATGAGGGGCGTTCCAATCCTGACTGCATGGTAGTGGCAAGAAGAGAGATTGGACACGAGACTTCACTGCATTTGAAAGGATCATGGTATAAAAATGTTTGAGGGACCCTGGAATGAAGAGTTAAAAAAAAACCAAAACAAAAAAATCCCGTAAGCCTTTCAACTGATCTGTAGTTGAACTGTAGTATTAGGAAAGTAAATCAACAGCCAGTTGAAATTTACGTAATATGAGTGAGTAGTACAGAGGGGACAAGTCAGAATCATCAACTTCAAATTATCAGAAATGCTAACGCAGTATAAAGAGCGTGTGTGTGGAGTTAGGAGAGGCCTCACTTCCTACTGGGATCTTAGGGACCCATAAGGCCTGATTACTGGCCGAAAGAAGTGATGCCGTAAACTATGAAATCAGTCTGGGTCAACTGGAAGGAGGTAAAAAGTTAAATAAGTCAACTAAGAGTTAAATAATGTAATTTAAAAAAGGCTGATTGTAGTTTGGTTAGAGGTAGGGTACCCAATATTTATTTTGAAATCCTTGTTTCTCCTGTTCAACTGTGAAGTGGAATTTACTGATTATGCTTGTTTGATAAATGTAGAAAAATACTTTATAAAGTATAAAAATTGAACAAATTTATGAACATAAAAACATAGCTACTCCATTCGGAGGCCCTTCTTTGTTCTACAAGGTATGGGCATGGCTGATAAGGCATGGCTTCAGCCTTATCAGCCATCGGTCCTTGGAGAACCCACTTAACTCCTCAGAGATTTGGTCTTCTTATGTGTAAATGCTGTGACTGTCATCTGGGATAATGGATGTGAAAGCACACTAAAAATTAAAATAGTGCCTTATACATTACTATTTCTACTATTATTATCGCAAATTCCCAGGTATACAAGATGAAAAGTACTCTAGATAATGACAATATAATTTCCTTATGAATTACCCTGAAGCCTCAACCCCTTTGGAAGCCATGGAAACATCACATTCTTCAGTCCTTATTTCATCAATTTCGATGGCTTATGGAATTATCAATAATTCTAAAGAAACACTATTCTTATTCAATGTGGCACACTCTAACCATGAGATTAAGTTATATGTTCCTTTACAAATCAAACTGTTTCCCCTTAGAATTTTTCACTTTTTGGAATATATTACAATCCCGAAAGTACTGGAAAAGCAAGTAATGCCAAAAGGAGAGGCCTCGTACATATTATTGGGGTACACACAATTTAAAGATAACTAATATTAATGAGAGCTTACTACATACCTGTGTTAAGAGCTAAATACAAACTCTGGAATGAGATTGCCTAGGTTCAAATTCTGGCCCTATTATTTAGTACTTGTGGTAATGTCTATACTCTGGTTTCCTTATCTATAAAATAGGGATAATAATACAGATTTTACAGGGTTTCTGTGAGGATTCAATCAGCTAGTACATATAAAACATTTAGAATAATACTTGGCATGTACTAAGTGTACAATAAATATTCCTCCCCTTCTCTCCCTTTCTTCCCTTATTTCTCCTCATCTTCATCCTCCTCTTCCTCTTCCTTCTTCTCCATAACTTGCCTCCCCAAGATCTCACAGCTGGGAAGCTGCCGGGCTAGCGTACTGTGCAACTCTGCAGCACTTACTTTTGGCCACTAAGTGATAACCACTGATATGTTCAAATGCTATTTATAAGATTTAGAGCTCACCTTAGCATAGAAAGTCACAGAGCAACTTCACCAACAGTGACACCAACAGTGTCATTTCAGTTTAGTATCTTCTGTTACATACATTTGGAGGTTGAAGAAAAGATTTCTTTGTTAAATAGTTGTTTAGAAAGCATTTAAAAAGTTTTCTAGTTTTAAAGAGTGAAGAAAACACTGAAACAGGTTGAAAAACTAATTTTCAGCATAGGAAAAAATTCTCCAAAAAAAAAAAAAAGCACAAGATTTTAAAAGGGCATTCTTTTTTGTTTATTTTTAACTGGAAATGTTTTACATGTATACTGAATTTTTAAAAATTCTACAGTTAGGAAATATTTTTCTTGAAAAATTTAGAAAAGTACTCAAAGGCATGGAGGAGAGAAGCATTCTTAAGCTACGATATTGAGGTAAAGTCCTCTCTAACCACTTTCCAACTTGCCACATCAGGACAGACACCATTAACCATGAAATGAATGTGATTTCCTTTTACATTAAATGTTACATTGAAGATATTATGCAGTATTTTTCATACTTTCTGGAACTGCACATAAGTAATGTTTTATAGTAGCAGATGTGTGACATCACATAAAAAACTTGTAAAACCTTTACATGAAAATCACATCTGCCAGTCCTCACTATCATTTTAACTATAGTTATACGGTTTGCTTCTCTGTCTGTGCCAGCGGAGGCAGTTTCGCATGAAAACTGTCCCAGGAAATTGTGTCTTCTGGACCAGCAGCTAGTTAAGCAAATTGTGTAACTGCCAATAAAACCAAAATGTACCCAGCAGACATAACTTCACAAAAGAGGAGAGAAAACCATTATTTATACAAAAGTCACAGCTGTTCAACTCTACATTTTGTACTTTTTTATTAAAAATTTTTCCCTTTCTTTATGAACAGTGACAGTTACATTTCTAGTTAGCAGCTTTAGGATTTCTTAATACACTGCTAAGTGTTACATCTATCATGGATTTGGTGTCTGTCAGGAAAAATCAGGCTAAATTCTTTCTGCTGCTACCTAGAGTTGAAACTTGGTCTGTTTGCCCTGCCTGCAGATAAAATTTAAAAAGTATTGAGTGGGGCCCATTGTTCTTTAAAATATAGAGCTGTGTGCTGCCTCTACTGCTCCAAAGAAGTGCCCACTTTCCTATGTTAAGAGCCACACATTACGGATTCCTCTTCTTTCGGGTCTTGCTCCTGGCGACCGTGATGTCCAGGGCTACTCTGGGCAACAGGGCGGTGGCTCAGAACACGGGCAGCAGCCATCTCACAGTGCCCCCTTGCAGGGTGTCCTGCATGAAGCAGCACTAGAAGAAGCAGGGGGGACCTGTTCTTGAGGAATCCCTCATTCTTCTCCAGTGATGTATCTCAAAGGCTTGTTTGGACCATTACAGGTGAGAAATGCTAAATTTATAGGAGGCGCTTTGAATAAGAGTTTGGAGTCTGGGCTCTGCAGTTGCACTGCCTGGGTCCAAATTTTAGCCCTTCATCTCATAATGCATGGTACTGGCCAAGTCACTTAACTTCTTTAGCCAGGTTTTCTCATTTGTAAACTTAGGATGATTTAGTTCATTATCACCATAGAGAGGACTACAAATGTGGTAAAGACTATTGAGCACCTAGCCCAGTTCATGGCACATACTAAGCACTCAGTAAATGTTTACTATTTTGATGACAAGATGATGACGATGACAACTTTTTTTGCTCTTGAATATATTAAATATATATTTAATTAAACCTATCATCTTAAAATTGAATTTGCAGGGGACAGAATTGCGGCATAGTAGGTAAAGTCGGTTATAGTGGTCAAAACCTATCTAATCCAGGTTTGTCAGTTTCTAACTGTGTAAATTCTCTTCTGCTCTTGATTTCTGGAATTTCCATCTGTCTGCCTAGCGGAGAGTAAAATTTGTGCAACTATGCCAGAGACACAACACAGATTTAAATCTGGCATTCCCTTGCTGATGAAAGAGAGCCCACTCTGTAACTCCTGTTTCCAGTTGTTGGTCTGTTTGAGGAGAGTGGCTAACTGCTAAGGTGGACCTCCAGTGTCCATGCACATAGGCCTTTTTGCTACTGAGCTGGAAGGTGGAATATTTTTCACATCATTTAAATAGTACCTCCAACTGCATAAATGGTGTGTTATTAAACGTAAAAAAATCATAGTTCTGCAGAGAATCTAGTGTTCATTGTCATTAACGGCATCAGTGAATCAACATTTTCTTGACTATATGTTTACAAAAAAGACAACTTTGTTTTGCTATGTTAACTAAATATTAATTTTGCAAATTTAAAATATATAATTCCTTAGCATGCTGACATTAATGTAACCATTATAATTACAAACAGCATCTTAATATAGGCAGTTTATATTTTATATTCATGATATATAAACTGAAAAAGTTGCTAAGTCTTAGACTAGATATTTACTGTTTTTCTATATAATTAACTATAAGAAATTTGGTGATTTTTTTCCCCAACAAAAACACTCTGTGGCCTGAAAGTGATGAAGAACCTCCATGTTTATATATACATTCATATAGTTTCCATAAACAAGATTGCTATTCACAGAAAATATATACCTTATTGAAATAATAGTGGAATGGAGATGAGATACAAAGTCAAAACAAACCATGTAAACAGGTGTATTCCAATTAAAATATCTGACAAGTTGTCTCTGTTGGGATGGAAGATATCCCTCGTTTGAAGTAATGTATATATTACATAGAATAAATTGAGGTATTTTAGTTATGTTTATGAATTTTTCCAAAAGGATGTTTCTGAAAAATATTGGAATGATACTCTACTTAACATTATCTTTAAGTTTGAATTATCTGTTCATTTGTCTCAGTCCTTTCCTTGGCTTGATATGCCTACACACTTAATGATTGATACTGGTATGCTTTATTAAATCATGTCATGGGGACAAGATCATGATAAATAACAGAACTGGATGTAACTGGAGGGAAGTTAAACTATTTTGACTCACTATGATCTACATATATGACTTCACAATCACTTGAAATCTAAAACTATTAAACATGTCAATCTGATCTAATTGTGTAAGACTTGACTGACTAAATTGTAAATAATTTTCTGACTATGGCTGTGATACCTGGAAAATAAAGTAGAAAAATGTAGAAGAAAGTATAATTTAAGCAAAAACAAATAAAATCCACTTGAAGTATAAAGATAGCAAGGAAAATTTTCTTTTAGGGTTATAGTCAATATCCAATTCTATCACTGACTATAAGGGATCTACCACCAGCAGATCTTTACTTGAAGGACACATATCTCAATGATTAAGAAGGTAGGAAGCATAGCTTTCTGATGGGTGGGTGTATCAACTCTCTGATAGATGATTAGGGCAGAGAAGAAAGGTTTGAGTTAAATACTACCTCCTGCATTTGGAAGCTTGAAAGGAGATGAGGACATGAAAAACAATATGAAGAATAAGAATAGGGCAATCATCAGTATGTGACCTGCAAGCCAAATTCAACAAGCTGCCTGTTTTTGAAAATAAAGTTTTCTTGAAACATAGCTCCATCCATTTAGGTGTTGCCTATGGCTGCCTTCAAACTATAATGGCAGAACTGAGTAGTTGTGACAGAGGCCATATGGCCCCCCAAAATATTTGCTATCTGGATCTTTATGGGGTTTGCTAATATCTGGACTAAGGAAGCATTCTTATTCAATTATTCTGCAAGGAAATGTATTAAAAACAAGATATGGTATGTCTTACACTCAGTTCTCCTTCCTTACATAAAATTATCTTGGATTTCAGATGTAATAGGTTTAGGCACCATGCAGTTTGATTCGGTGAATTAAGAAAAGCTAGCATTGCTTGGAAACATTTACTGTTAAATTTATTCGGATACTGCAGCTATATTATTATTAAAATATATGAGTATTTTAATTGATTAGCAATCTAGTGGGACTAGGAGACTTTATAACAATTTACAAATGATTTCCTTTTAATTTCTGTCATTAGAGATACTTCCATGTGTTTATCTTACTTTTGTATCTATTGAATGTCCACATGACATTAGATGCGAGATACTATGTCAGAAGATTGCACGCGGCAAATGAACTGAATTCACCTTGACTGTGAATCTGGAAATGACTGACTGCAGGGCCAAAATTGGGGCTTTTCCAAATGAAAACGTGGGTCGAAGCATTCAAGACAAGTGCACACGAGGGAGATGCTTGAAGGCAGGAAGTACACAGGTCTTACTTCTCTGTGCATCCAGCACAATAAAGGGCTTGACACGTAATGAAAGCTCAGTAACTGTTTGAATATTGTTACAAAAACAATTTAACACTAAGGCCATCAATCTGTAACCCTTGGCCATCTAGATAATTAGTGCTAAATAGAATATGGTTAGGGAAAACAGAGTAACATCTTGATAAATAATAGAAAAGTTATTTTGTTTTTCAACCGCTGCATTTCTTGGGTAGTATACTTCTCACAGGACTACATAGGCTTGGTTATTCACCCAAATAACTTCAGGAACATTACATAATAGACAAGAATTTTTTTTTTAAAAAAATTCTCTATTAAAAGAAGGGGTTATGGAAAAATAAATCAAGATATTTAACTTTTGAAAATTATGAGTATTACTTGGTTTCCCTAAGAAAAATAAGTGTAAATAATTTAATTCCTAATATGTTTTTTATTCAGAATAAAAGGGTATGCAGAGAGAATAATCCATACCAAGATAAGATACATTAATACAATGCAACCTCCAATAGGTAACATAAAAGTTCAATCTACTGAAAGAATACTGTTGATTTGAAATGAGGTCCTACAGGAGAAAAAAAAAATCTAAATTTATTTTATCCTTCAACTGGAAAGTATGGCTGATTCATTTAATTGACTTTGAAATCTGGTTAAATACAACATCTCTTTTGCACAACCAGTCAGCTCCCAACATTTTGATTGCAAAATGAAAGGCATTTATTTCGATATCTTTAATTATCACTCATTTAGAGGACAGTGTGAAACACACTTTTCCAATTGGTGTTTTAGAATCATGAGTCAAAGGAAAGCAATGACAAATTAGCCAGCTGGAGAAGCAGGAGACAGCTAGCTAGTGCTGCTACAGTCTTTGTGGATACTTCAAAGTAAGATGAAAGGGAAATAAAGGGGCTGTTAGCCACACATGCTCAATAAATGAAATACTAACATAATTTCACAACATATTAATAACAAGTTAATATCACACTTAGAGACTTACTCAACATAATAAGTGCCATAAATGGGATCATCGATTTTTTCCCAGCCATATGGAAGCTCTGAAAAATAAAGAGTTATTTCTATCAGTAAATAAAGAACAGATATCATAATTTCTAATAAAAAGTAATATAATTTAGTTGTTCATGGATTGCAGAAATGGTCTACCAAAGTGGAATAAAGCATTCAGAGTCAGTACCAAATTTCAGATACATATTGTAGAAACTATAAGAAGCAATGACTTGAAAATTGGCAGTTAAAACACAGGGCTCTCTTCTCTGCAGATATGCTGCTGGGTCTAGCCATTTATCCCATGCCAAGCAGTAGGATGGCGCATCATCATGTTATCACCATTTAGTGTAATAAAGAAGGCAAATCACTTTCCTGAAAGTGCATACGGTTCTCTTATTTATTTGTATTGTTAAAGGAGTATTTCAGTAAATCATATTTTCAAGATACATTTCTGAGGATAGCAAATTGTTTCTGAGGACTGAAACAAAGACATTATAAATTCTCAATTGATACCCCACTATTTGGGATAGCTTGCTGTCAACCCCACATGGGTCAGAATTTAAATCCTGCCAATATACTCTCTGGGCATATTTTGAAAATAAAGGCTAAAATTGTGAACATACTTCTCTTGACAATATAGTTTATATTTATAATTCTCCGTGGCTAAGTTTAATACACACACACTTAAAATATCAACAATACTATAAATGCTACAATAGGCAAACACATACTGTTTGAAAACTAGACTTCGCTTTACAATGTTGTTTTCCAAATACAATGAGCATTTATAATTATTAACTCCTACAAATATGAATATTATATTTTTGATAGATATCAATTTTAGGTATATAGAATTTGAAACAAGATATATTGACATGCTTAAATACTATGTTTAAGTGAAAAAAAGTTTTATTATAATAGTAACATGTCACTGTAGACAAAGGACAGCTATAAGAATAAAATCAGAATTATCTGCAATCCTGTCATCCAGAGATAACTACTGTTATAACAGTGAATATCCCTCAAAATAGTTTTCTATGTATATTAATAACAAATAATTTTAAAGAAATTACATCATATGGTGCATATTATTTTTATAGCCTGATACTTCCACTAAACCAAATATCAAGATATCTTTCAATGTGAATGAGTGTTATTGTATAATATCACTTATAAGGGGACACAGTAGTAGTTTGTGGTATGGCCAGAGGCTGTGTAATTCCACCACCTTCTATTACTGAACATTTGGGGCTTTTCAGATGTTACCTGTATTATTATCTGTGTATTATCTGTGCTGGACCTACTAAAGCCTAAATCTTTTATCATCTTCTAATAATTTAGTAATGACAAATTCCTAGATATAGAATTTTGGATTAAAGGGCATAAATCCTTTTATGAGTTTTGATATATGTTGCCAGATTACCACCTTCCCACTCACAAAAGAGTACCAATTTATAATCTCACTGGGAGTATATGAGGGATTTTGTTCCTTTGTGCCATTAAATTAAATACAGACCCACAATTCCTCATCCAAATCTTTTAGGGAGACACAGGGTTTAGAATTTAGAATTTTTCCAATTTTACAAAGTTAACAGGATACAAATGCCTTCTTTTCCATAACACTCTAAGCAGAGCTGGGGAAGCACTCCATAATAGAACACATGAATAATTCTGCAGCCAAACACACATGATTCATACTAACAGGAACACTTTAATAAACTTACAATACCAAATTGTAGAACACCTTAAGAAATCTTTCTTTCAGAATGATAATAAGAGCAAACCTTTACTGAGTATTGACTGTGGTTCAAGTACTGATAGACTTTCCATGTACTAACTCATTTTATCCTAACAACTCAGTATTGAAAATCCCTGTACTCCGGTTCCAATAATCTTAACCAATTTAGATATCAACTCAGAAACTCTGCTTAACACAGCATAAACACCACTTAGTTTAGATTAAGGAGAATAACTATCCAGATGGTTTTCACCAAATCCCCCTCTATTGGAGAAGTTGGCTATTAAAAAGAAGACAAGTATCTACTGAGTACCTTTTACAAACAGCTAAAGTAAAAGAATATATGGAAGACAGCAATTGATATTATGGATATTTGTTATTCATATGACTCAATACATGGATACATATTTATGATGGGTTTAATATCATCTCACAACTACAATAACACAGAAAACAATCATGTTCAATAACATGAGGAGTAAAAGCCTAACATAGATAACTTACAGATACAGTCCTACTTCTTAATGCTAATGTCATATGGAAGTATTTCGTGGTCAAATTTTTAAAATTATCTTTTATAATGTAAACTATTCCTTTACTTATTCCTCATCTTTGACTCTTTTATGAATAAATTACTCATTCTAAGCAATGTATCCCAGAAGTACAGAGTTCATTGATTCTTTATCTTTGTCAGATTTACAAAGCCAAAGGTCCTGGGAAAAATTTATCACATACTTTCCCACTTACCATCATGAAGCCTTTGGACTTTTGGGGGAATCTGCTTTGCTTATCATAAGATATGAATATATTTTGTTTGCTTGCTTGTTTCATATTTCCGTATTCATATTAAACTATTAATTCATGTTGAAACAAAATTATATATTGAAAACACTTGTATTTTCATATCAACTGTTAGTAGTCCTCTACTCACACTTTGAGACAAAATGATACACTGTAGCTCTAACTTTCTGTTACAAAGAGCTGTCATTCATTTCATTTTAAATATTTCAAGGGATCGATGGAAGGATGTTATAAAGAACCAATAATAGATACATATATTGCTTTCTTTGTATTATAGCATTGCTTCATCACGTCAGAATGATTGTAAAAATATACAAGCAATGTTAAAAAAGGTGTGTGTGTATGTGTATATATGAATGTGTATGTGTGGTATATATGTGTGTATATGTTTCGGTGCATATGCACATGTGTGTTTGCATATGTTCCCTTTAAAGAGACTTTCTTTGTAAAGCAAAAAGAAAGATCTAGGCTAGAATGCTAATAAAAACCCACAATGTTCACAAGTTTTTCTTCACTCATGAAAAGGGAATCATAAAATAAACTTCTTAACATTATAAATCAAAAAGTACATAGATGGTGAAAAGTTAAGAAAGTTAAAAATTATCTTTCTCTGTAAAAAATAAGCTATTTAGATTTGAATTAGCTTTACAAAACCAATCACTTCTTCTTTAAATTAAGCTAGCAAATGAGAAAAAGAATTTCAATAGTGTGCTATTTGCCCAATCAGGCAAGCATGTAGCTTGGAGCTCTTGGGTCCTAGGTTATTTAGAATACTGTATTCAACAATAGCTAACAAAGCTGCAGATGATTAAGGTCACACTGATGAAAGAATAACATACACTATGCAACCGGGAAAAATAAACACTTGAGATCAGCAAGGTTAATGCTGCATAAGAACTGCTTTAATTGAGATTTTCTTCAGGCCATGGGACCATGGAGCAAACTGAGTGATTACATATTCCTACCCTGCAAAAGTCTGTGCAAAAGTCTAGATTAATCTGTAGTCAGTCATATTAGTTTTGTAAAACCGGAAAAAAATCAAAAGATTAAATGGGCACCTAGCTCTGCCTGGATTCTATCACAGTCATCACGTTATTTTTTTTTAATTTAATTACACTTTCAAAATATCATTTTATTTATTTATTTTTTAGTTAGGTACATTTTCATTACAGAAAACTGAGACAGACCCCTTTATGCTAGCTCACAAAAATCAGTTTTTTGGCTGCAAATGGGAAACTTGTAAAATTCCAAGGGCAGTATTTCTTTCTTTTTTTTCTTAAGAGATGAGGTCTTTCTAAGTTGCCCAGCCTGGCCTGGAGCTCCTGGGCTGAAGCAATCCTCCTGCCTCAGTTTCCTGAGTAGCTGGGACTATAGGCAGTCACCACTGCATCCGTCTGCAAAGACTGTATTTCTCATGGAAATGGGACCCAAATCTTGGAAAGCTATAAGGAACCTAGCATACCATATCTCAAGGTATCTCATAAGGCTCCCTTTTGTCTATCTCTCATTGTCTGTCTTTTGAACTACAGTAAGTCCTTTACGTTGGTGTGTCTGTGTCTTTCTCTCAGTTCCTTTTCCTTCTGTGTATAACTTCCTTCTCTTCTACTGATAGTCTACTTCTACTTGCTCATCTTATATGTGTCCTGGAATGGTCGCCCCATACGTGGCTCTATGCTACTTTTTACCTCAAGCACTGCTATTACTGCTTTGAGCTCTTAGTTCCCCAATTCTGTATTCCATCCCCTGAAAGAATTCATTGGCCCAGTTCATTTTCTTCAAAATAGACCCAGGTTATTATACTTCATTTGGCCAGTCAATGTGATGACTCTGTTCAGGTTAACGATCCACCCACAGGTTAATCAGGTATGGCCCAGGGGCTGTGCCCCTTTGGTAGATACAGAGCCCATCCAGTCAAAGAGCTACGTATAGGAGGTGCCACAAACATGTTTATTATAATTACAAGGAAAATAGCCTTCAAAATAAGGAAAAAACACTTCAACAGCATGAAATAGATCCTCTCTAACCTTCCAAATCAACGATCTAATGCTTTGTAAATAATATCTATAACAATAGCTCTGGCCCAAGATTAACATCAATAAAACGATATTAACATTTTGATATCATGCACTGAGAAAGACACAACTTCATTTCTGGAGTATTCTTGCCAAAATCAGATCAACTCATTTTGATCCTTAGAAAACACAGGGCAAACTCAAATGGAGGGACATTTAACAAAATAACTGGCCAGAACTCTTCAAAAGTGTCAAGGTCATGAAAGAGAAAAACAGACTTAAGTTTTACCACAGGGTGAAGAAGACTATGGAGACATGGTGACTAAACGCATCATGGGATAATGGACTGGATCTTATACCAGAAGAAGGACATTAGTGGAACAACTGGCAAAATTCAAGTAAGGTTTGTAAATTAGTTAATATTCTATATGAATGTTAATTTCCTAATTTCAATAATTGTACTTATGAAAGATATAAACTTTAGGGGAAGCTAGGTAAGAGGTATGTGGAAACACTTTGTACCATTTTTGTAATTTTTTTGGAAACCTAAAATAACTTTAAAATGAAAACATTGAAAAAAACCTAGTTCACTTACTTTCACTATCAATTAAATAGTTTCTAATCACATGTTACTAATGTGCAATCAGATACATATAACACTGAATTCATTTGGATAGAGTTGGATTTTTAAACAAAATGAGAATGTAGGATTTCTGCATTTATATTCTTCCTTTATATTGTGTTGATTTTTTCCAACCAATATTTCCAACCAAATGCTTTTAATTTTGCTATTATACCTTTTATTTTCTTTCTTTTGTCCTATCTTTCTGCTCACTGGAAAAACTAGGTAAATATAAAATTTATATTTAAGTGTGGCTGCCCCGAGTCCTAGAAAACACAGATTTAATAACAGGAGTGCAAAATCTGGAGTCAGGCTTGTTCCTTTCCTGGGAGGCAGTGTCTCACATGGGCCATAGCAAGCATGGGTTATGCTAATCCATGTAAGGTTATGTGGAGGCCCATTCTTGTGGGCAGCTTAAAATTCATTCCTAAGCCTGGAAGGCAGACCAATTTAGGAATCATGCAAGGTACCGCATGATATTGAAGACAGACAGGAACCAGAATGAGGGATAATTTCCTTCGATCCTATATTATTTTATTTTGACTAGCCCCTTTTTTAAAATTGAGGTTCTTTTTCAATTGCTTTTGCGGTAATGACTTTACAGCAGAAAATAAGAAACGTACAAAGTTTCCCTAGGTTAAATAACATAGTGTATAGTCTACCATACGGTAATAGCTAATTCTCATATTAAAATCTTTTCATGAAATATTTGAGATTTTTGCTGTGTACTTAGTATACAAATTGAGAAATATAACTAAATTTTCCTGGAAAAGTCATACAACTTTTGCTCCTAAGTAGTCTATAGGAGTTTTAGAATTCCTTAGTATGAATTTTTACAAGAAATATGTTTTTGAAATTAAAGAGAAAAGGGAAGAAAAAGATCCTGTGTAAGAATAAAGTTTACAAAAGAGAACTTTTTGCTTACTAATAAATTCTATTATACTTTTGTCTCTTTTTTCCTTTACCTAAAAATGCATGTTAGTATAAAAGGAAATCCTGAATACGTTCTTGTGTTTTGACAAAATCCATACATTAATGAAAGCTAACCACATTCCCATTCCCCCACATAGTAAAGAAAAGCAGGCGTGTATCCTTTCAGACCTTTTTCTGTGCATCAAAGCTCCAACTTGCTCCTCTTTACCAGAAAACTTTATTCTATTCATTCAGGAAAATAAACAAGTAAACCAAAACCAAAGAACAAACTAAAAAACCTAAAAGTGAAAATAGAAAATGTTGTTCCTTTCTGTTCTACTGTCTTTCACCTTCCTGGAATATTGTCTATATGGTACAGCATGAACCCAGTCAATACCACAGAAATGCAGGTTGTGAAGTCTTGATTTGTGAGCTCTGGGTATAGGAGCTTTACTACTTTTAGTGGAAAGAAGAACTAGCTGAGTTGTATTCTACAGTGATTGCAATTAATTCACATTATCAAGTGGATTCAACCTGAGTATTTAATTAACACAATATTTAATGGATTTTAAAAATATTGACCATGATTTTGAGCGCTGGTTGTTGATGAAAGATACAATTGCATAGAAAATTTCCAATAAATGTATTGCTTAACACATCTTACCAAATTTAAATAGAAAATGGATAAGGTTTTCTTGAAAGATATTGATGCATGAAGAAACATGTACTTAATAATATTTTGGGTATTTGGATGTGTGGAAAGCAAATATTTTCTCCCATTCTGTAGGCTGTCTATTCACTCTAATAATAGTTTCCTTGGCTGTGCAGAAGCTTTTTAATTTGATCAGGTCCCATTTATTTATTTTTCTTGCTGCTCTGATTGATTTGGGGGTCTTCTTCATAAATTCTTTGCCTAGGTTGATGTCTGAAAGAGTCTTCCCTACAGTTTCTTCTAAGATTCTTAAGGTTTCATGCCTTAGGTTTAAGTCTGTTATCTGATAAAGGGCTGATAACAAGAATCTATACAGAACTCAAAAAAATCAACAAGAAAAAATCAAACAAGCTCGTCAATAAATGGGCAAAGGACACGAACAGAAACTTTTCAAAAGACAGAATAATGACCAGCGAACATATAAAAATATGCTCAACATCTCTAATCATTAGGGAAATGCAAATCAAAACCACAATGAGATATCACCTAACTCCAGTGAGAATGGACAATATCACAAAGTCCCCAAACGACAGACACTGGTGTGGATGCAGAGAGATTGGAACACTCTTACACTGCTGGTGGGAGTGCAAATTAGTATAACCCCTGTGGAAAGCAGTTTGGAGATATCTCAAAGAGAGAAAAATAGAAATACCATTTGATCTAGCAATCCCACTACTAGGCATCCACCCAAAGGAACAAAAGACATTCCATATTAAAGACATCGGCACTCGAATGTTTATGGCAGCACAATTCACTATTGCAAGGATGTGGAAACAACCCAAGTGTCCTTCAATCCATGAGTGGATTAATAAAATATGGTATATGTATACTATGGAATACTACTCAATTAGAAAAAACAATGGTGATCTAGCACCTCTTATATTATGCTGAATAGAGCTTGAGCCCATCCTCCGAAGTGAGGTATCACAAGAATGGAAGAATAAGCATCACATGTACTCACCATCAAATTGGTACTAACTGATCAACACTAAGGTGCTCACATGGTAGTAATATTCATTGGGTGTTGGGAGGGTGGGGGTGGGTAAATTCACAACTAATGGATGAAGTGAGTATTGTATGGGGGAAAGGCATGCCTCTAATCCTGGCTTGGGTGAGGCAAAGTCATAACTTATAATCAAAATGTTTGTACCCCCATAATATCCTGAAATAAAAAAAATTGGGGGGTATTCAGGGTCCCTTTTCTAGCTGGAAAAAACCTGTCAAATATAGATGTGAACTTTTGCAATGCTAACTTAAATATGACAGGTCTATCTATTTGAGATGGCGACAAGTGATGGTGGCAGAAAAGCATGGTATAACAAAGGATGTTGTCTGGTAAAGGCTTAGAAAGGGTATTATTTGGTTTAAGTTTGCAAGCTGCATTATAAGGTCAAAAAGTGATGAACCTAATAGATGTCCGTCTTTATTCTCCTAGCACTCTGGAAAAAGACCTGGTTATAAAGAAAGATCTGGGAAGCAGCTATAGGCTGAGGGCTTTGAAATATGCATCTCTGGTTCTTTCTTAACTTCTATAAGCCTATGCTAATCCATCCACGTATCTATCATCATCATTCACTTAAAAATACTTATTGAAATATCCTGGGCTCCTATAGTGTAAAGGCTGACATCTACATTTTAACCTCTTTACTTACCCTCTAAAAACTGTAAATATCTACTAAGAGAGCAATAAAGCCACCTATAACCTACACCTCCAACATAATTAGGAGAAATAAAATACTATGAACTTCATAAGTCATGTGTAAGTAGTGACATAAATGCCCCGATCCAGCACAGCCAGCTGGTGTCACAGTGCAAAGTGTGTGGAAAGGAGAGGCGGCCAGGAACCTGGGGGTGGGGTGAGGTGGGAAAACAGAAAAAATCACCTGCAGAAAGATAAATTTCCATCCCAAGTGAAAAAAATGCTTATAACAGACTTGGGTGACCAGATCACAGAACTATGGAGAATTGAAAGAAAAGGGTTTGGAAGTGAGCAGAACAAGAGGCAGCAGTCTGGGGAAGGCACAGCTTCACCTTCATCTGTCTAGATGATCTGTCTAGTGCTGAGAGTGGGGTATTGAAGTTCCTATTACTGTATTGCAGTCGAACTCTCTTTTTAGATCTAGTAATATTTGCTTTATGAGTCTGGGTGATCACATGTTGAGTGCAAATATCCTTTTGCTGGACTGATCCCTTTAACATTATATAACAACATTCTTTGTCTTTCTTTTACTGTTTTTGAATTAGTCTGTTGTATCTACGTACAGCTACTTCTGCTTGCTTTTGGTTTCTGTTTGTGTGGAATATCTTTTTCCAACCCTTTACTTTCAGTCTATATGTGTCTTTACTGGTAAGGTGGGTTTCTTGTAAGAAGCATATAGTTGAAACATTTATTTATTCTTTCAGCCATTCTATATTGTTTAAGTGGAGAATTTACTCCATTTATATTCAAGATTATTAATGAGATGTGAAGCTTTATTCCTGTCATATTGTTAATTGTTTTCTGGTTGTTTTATATATTCTTTGTTCCTTACTTTTTTTTTTTTTTTACTAACTGTTGTGGTTTGTTGGATTTCTGTAGCAGGATCATTTGAGTCCTTTCTCTTCATCTTTTGTGTGTTTGCTTTACCAATGAGTTTTACAATTTTTTGTGTTTTTATGATGGCAAATATCATCCTTTCACTTCCAGGTTTAAGACTCCCTTGAGCATTTGTTGTAGGCCAGTCTAGTGGTAATTCCCTCAGAATTTGCTTGTCTGGAAAAGAATATTTCTCCTTTATTTATACAGGATAAATTTCCTAGATATAGTATTCTTGTCTGACAGTTTATTTTTCTTTCAGCGCTTTAAATATATCATCTCATTCTCTTCCTACCTGTAAAGTTTCTGCTGAGAAACCTGCTGTTAGTCTCATGGGGTTATTTATAGATGACTAGATACATTTCTCTTGTTGTTTTTAGGATTCACTATTTACCTTTGACTTTAGACAGACTATAGTGTGTCATGGAGAAGACGTTTTTGCATTGTATCTGCCTGGGGATCACTGAGCCTCCTTTATCTGAATGTCTAAGTCTCTTGCTAAACTTGAGAAGTTTTCATCTATTATTTTGTTAAATAACTTTTCTAATCCTGTGTCTCTTTGCCCTCAGAGATGCTGATAATTCAAATTGCTTTATGTTGTCCCAAATGTCATGAAGACTTTGCTTATTCTTTTTTATTCTTTTTTCTTTATTTTTGTCTGACTGGATTATTTCAAAAGACCTGTCTTCAAGTTCTGAGATGTTTTTTCTTCTGCCTGATCTCATCTATTGTTGAAGCTTTTAAATGTATTTTGTATTTCTTTAAATGAATTTATCAGTTTCAGAATTTCTATTTGGTCCTTTTTAAAAATATACATCTCTTTGGTAAATTTCTCATTCACATTCTGAATTCTCTGATTTCTTTGTACTGTTTTTCAGAATCCTCTTTTATCTCACTGAGCTTTAAAATCAGTATTTTGAATTCTTTATCTGGGATTTCAAAGATTTCTTTTTGATTGAGTCTATTGTTGTAGAACTAATGTGTTTCTTTGGAAGTGTCATATTTCCTTGCTTTTTCATTTTTTCCTGTGTCATTACATTGATATTTGTGCATCTGATATAACAGTCACTTCTTCCTAATTTTCAATTTACATTTATAGGGGAGGACTTTTTCCTGAAAATGTATCTATTGTTGGCTGGGTTGGGTACTTTGGCTTTGATTCTGAGTGCATGCAGTAGTGTAGTCTCTGTATGATTTTTTTGGCTATAAATAGTGTTAGTGGCATCTGTGATTTCCTTAGTCTGTTAGGGTACAGTTATTAGTGGAGGCCCTCGTGAAGTTCCACTGGGGACTGGGATGCCAGAGGGGCCTGTCTTCAGGCCCCAGTGGTAGCAGTGATGGGCTGACTGTGCCTATCTTTGTGCCCCAGGGTGGTGTACGCTGGCACCTCTGTTGGTGGTTACGGCAGGCTGATTCTTAGACCTCTACATGGCTTGCTTGGATGCTGGTAGTGGCAGCAGGGAACCAGGTTAGTGGGTGGGTTCTCGTTCTCCAGGGCAGCCCAGCATGGCATGGATGATAGCAATAGCAGTGATGGAACAATTCTCTCGGTCCTAAGTCGTGTGCATGAATGTTGGCAGTAGCTGTAATGGGCTGGGTGGGCCAGTCTCTAGGCCTGCACTTGTAGGTAGGAGCCTGCCTTGGTGGTAGCAGCCAGGAGGTTAGGCCCTCGGGAACAGTACTCAGGTGTCTGAGGTGGTAGCTTGGTTTAGGCAATCCCCAGAACCCTGGGCTATGTGCTCTGTCTTGGAATTGGGGGACAAGGATGGACTGGGTGGGCTTGTGCTCAGGCCCCCAGTGGTGAGAGCAAGCACTAGCTGGGGATGGGGTGATCCTCAGGCCCTGGGTGATAGCAGTCTGCTGAGGCCCTGCCACTGGAGAGGGTGGGACTGTCCTCGGTGGCCACCGCCTGAGCTGGTGGGTGGGGAATGCACATATCTTTCATGCTCTAGTTCTAACAGGGCTTGCTCTCCACCCTAGGGGCAGTAGCTTGTGCCTAGCTCATGCCCCTGCCCCAGCTGCAGGAATCCCCAGTTAGCTCACAACCAAGTCCCAGCAGCAACTTGTGACCAGCTCCTGGTCCAGTTTCAGTCCCCGTGGTGCTCACTTCCCAGCACCAGCAGGTGCAGCCCATGCTTGTTTGGTTCTTAGACCCAGCTGTGGGAGTGCTCCTAGATTGTTCCCCAGTCCCAGAAACAACAGCCCAAGTTTCTGTAACACCTCAGTCCTGGTGCTGCTGTGCCCCAGAACAAAATGCAGTCTGCCAAAGGCTAGGTTTGAAAGTGGCACCTTGCTATAGTTGCTTAGGTCTCAGAAAGGGTGAGGGACCCAGCATGAGATCCCTCCCTGGAGCAGTTCCATCCCATGGTCTCCCCCAGCTACCTGTGTTAGTTTCAGGGGTTAGGAGGGTGGAGGGGTTCTCCCATGGCCAGGATTGCATGATTCAATGGTGGGGATGTGGGCCACTGAAGTCTCTCACTCACCCCTTCCCTGCATTGGGAAGTCACTCCTGGCTCAGCCGATCCTGATCCTCTCTCTTCTCTCCTTCCCCACTGCCTCTCAGCTGCCTCTCTCCTTCTCCTTCCCTGCTCTTGTTGTTTCCTTTCACTTCTCTGTTGAGTTCCTGAGAAATAGCCATATTTATAATGCTGCACAATTTGTTATGATTTCCTGGCAGTGAGTGTCAGGACACTGATTTCCGGAGCTTGGGGTTAATTTACACTAGTTCTTGTGTTTTTTGCACAGGGAAACCCTGTGGGTCTGAAGTTTAGGATCCTCATGAACAAAAAGCTTCAGTAATAAAGCTTCAAAGATATGGGGTGGGGGAAACATTAACTTCTGTGACTTGGACCTAAGGCCAGACTTGGTGTTAATGAATCAGAGGGGGTGGCACAGACCCCTGGAAAGGGCAGGATTGGTAAAAGTCTCCCCAATTGATACTTGTTCTTAAGCTGACAGCTACTTTAGAAAGCTGATGTCTGAGGCTTCTATAAAAAGAACCTTGGGCATGATGGGGGCTGAAGAGGTGGATTCCATTCATTCTGGGAATTTGGCATTCCAAGTAATCATAACAGGATCTCGGAACTATTGTAGATACTGGGCATTGGGCTTGGTCAGTGAAGAGTCAGGCATAAAAGCATTGCAGCAGGAGACCAAGGAAAGCCTAGGGACTGAAGCAAGTATTTCTGCAGGGAGGCTCTATCAGAGTTTTGCTACATTTCAGGGATTAGAAACAGCATTTTGGCTTCAGGTTGCAAGGTCTTGTTTACAGATAAAGTAGTAGGTGAATCTTGGCCTATAGGCTCATAAGAGGGAAGACATCTGGTCCTGGGCAGGTTAGGGGCCCAAAGCCTTCTTTGTCCTTAGACTTTAATATTTTTCTCTATGGTGAGGTCTTTTCTATAGGATGCTAAGTGAATTAAGCAACTCCCATTGGGGAAGGCAGAAAATATGCAAGGACTCAGAGCTAAATAGCTCATTACATGCTCTTCTATATTAGACTGTACTTATATTTTCATTATTAACTCAAAGTAAAAATTGATAAATAATGATAGCTTTAAGAATTTAGCCACCATTTTCCAGGAAGTCAAGATGAAAATGTAAGGGGAAAAAAATTCAAAATCAGCTTTAAATTTTTTTAAAACATCTTATTTTACAGATGGGGTGTCTCTCTGTTGCCCAGGCTGCCTTCGAACTCCTGAGCTCAAATGATCCTCCTGCCTCAACCTCCCAAGTAGCTGGAACTACAGGCACACACCTGGCAAAATCTTGCTTTAACTCTCCACTTTGCTTTATCAATGAAGATCTTAAACAAGGTTTAGGATAAACAACTGAGGAAAATGGCCACATTTCGCCATGCTTTTTGTGGTGGCTGTAATTGCTTTTTTCTTTTTATGCTCCCAAATGATTGGCTCTCTATAGCATATTCTATGGTTTTGTGGTTCAAAGTGTTCTAATGTATATTAGTCTAAGTAAAATTTGCAATTCATCACCAATGGCATTACTTAACATATCTTTCAGAATGTAACATGAAAGATATGAGACGCTTTTTTCATTCAAGAAATATTTATTGATAATCTACTCTGAGCTAGGTACTGTGCTAGGCTTGAGGGTAGAGTGACAAGTCACAACATCCATGGACTGGATAGTTTCAGGTAGAGCCAGCCATTAAACAAATAATTTCACAGTTATTAATTCATTACAATTTGTGATATATGTGACTAGGAGAAGTACAGGTATATTTTACTCTACTAAACCCTGAGGTAGTTTCTGAAGGGCTTAGAATCATAGGTTGTTACATTTCATAGCTATAATTCATTACAGTTGATTTCAATAATGCTAACACAATAAGGCAGCAACACACTTATCGATTGTGTATTTTGGGGATAAATTCACACAATGGACATCATTTTTCCGTTGGAGTAGTCTTTTTAAATGTAATAAATTGGACACATACAAGCAAATCCTACTGTTTAAAATCTCTGGAGCCAACTGAATATTAGCATCAATACAGCAAGGATTTAGAAAAATGAAATTTATAATTTACCTTTGTTTATTATATTACACAAACTGAATTCTACTTAGAAATAGGCCCTAATTTCATTTTCTATTTAATATGCAGTCTCAGAGCACTGTTTAATTAAAATGCCACTTAGACCAGTGAAACGGATCAGACTGAGCACAAACCTAGGGCTGCTAACTAAAATTTGCAGATAAGATTAGCAAAACCTATAATGCTTTCTGAAGCATCTTCCACCACACTGGATATAAGCAGCATCATGACAATTTTATATGGTAATATCAGTTTTCCTTTTGCCATGAAATTCATGGATCCCAAGAGACTTGCATGCTTAGACAGATAAGCTGTGCATTTGTCAAATTGGGGTGATGTGGGGTTGTCACAGTACCTACTTTATCTAGTCTACTGTGTTTTTCTGTTAGAACAAAAAAGTCACCCATATCCATGCTTAAAAAGAAAAATCAATACAAATTACTGATTGTCAACATCATTTGGGTAGGAGAAGGAAGAGAGGAAAGCTTCTATATTTTTGGTTTGTGCTGTGGAATGTTTTCAAATATTAACAGAATGGACAAGTTGACCAAGCTCACAGTGCTCTCTTATACGTGGCCCAGGTGGAGATAATGTATAATTTTTAGCTATACCTATCACAGACAGATTTCAGAATGTCAAAGGTAATGTGAGTTGAGAGAAATGCTTTTCCCACGGCATAAAAAGAGGGGCTGATTAGTTAGTATGTGACTATAACAATGAGATTTCTGACTGCCTATTTGATATTAATCTAAGGCACTACTGCTGCCTATTAAAATTTAATGACAGTAATGTCCAAATGCAACAATTAAATTGTATTTATATAGCCAGATGTGTATGTAGGGTTGTTCAAATGTTCTTTAC
Source organism: Indri indri (assembly GCA_004363605.1). Lineage (NCBI taxonomy): Eukaryota > Metazoa > Chordata > Mammalia > Primates > Indriidae > Indri > Indri indri. Next base: position 54,487 of record RJWJ010002610.1, on the reverse strand, counting down.
CAAAATAATTTCCGGTCCAGATTATCGTAGCTGGATCCCAAGTGGAGATATTGAAATTACAATTCTCTCCATCATGGCAATATAGTGCAGTGAATATTGCCTTGAAAGGACATAAGCATCTTTATACTTGAGGAGTATGAATCATGTAAATGTAACAAATATGCCTTCAGCTATGTTATAGTTAATCTTGAATGACCATAATACCAGCCCTATAAAAAGCAACAAAGTATCTATTAACGCACATTGTACTGGCATCTCTCTTCATATATGAGCAACCACTTTCAAATACGGTATTTTGCTTAAAGAGGGAAGCAGTGCAATTTTAGTACAAATCCTGAATTTCCTGATCCACACGCAAACAGAACAATGCTTTCCAATAGTAAGCACCTAGCACAAACAGAGGACAGAATATTTATTCCAAAGACCTGGCCACAGCGATTTATATGAATCTTTGCCTATTCAGCTCTGTCTCACCTCTGCAGCATTTTCGGATGGAAGGGCTAGTGAGATATCAGGAATAGGGAATGCGATCTCTTCCTGATAGAACTGGAAGAGACGAAATTATAAAAAACAACAGTGAGATTATACATAGTAAAGCAAAAAAAAGAGGATTTGGAATTAACAGCATGTATTGCATTACAGCAAGCTTTGCTTCAGGGTAGAAGGAAACAAAGAAATATGGAAAAAACTGCAGGTGAGATTTCCTAATGTTCCCCACAGTAAGAAATCCACAAACTATATATAGAGAGATCTGGAATAGAAAACATGATGCCTGCTGTGCCTGCAAGGTATCCCAATGCCTGAAACACAGGGAAAATTCTTGGAGAGCACTTCACCCCGGTGAAAAATATTACCTTTACAAAGCTGTCAGAGTCTGTCTCAGCTTCAGTTACCTGGCATGCAAAAGCCAGTCAATCCCACAAACTAGGCTGCCCTGTAGGCTTGTCTAACTTATATGCCAGGCTTTCAGGAAATGTTAAAGGCCCAAGTGGAGCTGTGATTTGTATCTGTGGTAACAAGTGGACTGTGTGTATATCATACTGAGCAGTGACAGTGCGATGTGATGTAGGACTCAGCAACTTTGGGAGACTCTGCCTGTGAAAGAAAATTCAAACTATTCCACAGCACTGGAACCCGGCAGAGTAAGCATACAGAGAGTTCTAAAGGGCCATAATGGCCTTTAGAGCCAAAAAGCACTGAAAACACTGATTTGTGCATAGAACATCACCAACTAAATTGCTATTAACTGATATAATTACTGGGTCAAAGTCTTAGGCTACATTTTAAAGTTGTTCTCAGATTCTTCTGAGTTTGCTTTTTCAGAATCGACCCTGATACACACAGGGCATATAAACTGGTATGCTAGTATAAAGAGTGACTTTTTAAAACATATTAACATACTTTTCTTTTTCATAATTTCTTGTGTGTGGCTTTTCTATTTAAGCAGTCATTTATTTTAGGGGATTTGGGCCTGCTTAAGCGAGAATGTACAGACAGGGATTGAAGAATCAATGTGTGACATTCATGTGCCTTGGCTGGAAGTAATATTTGGAGATGAGGACTCAGGGTGTGGAGTCCTTGCAACCCTTGGCAAAAGGCAAGCGCTGTAACTTGAACAGGTGTAAGCCATACTATAGCCGAGACCAGTAAAGACAGAAAACAGCAGGTGTGCCATGACCCACCCTCATCACCACAGGATTACCCATTCCTCTTACTATTTAGTGTCATCTTGGATGGAGAAAGAGAGGAGAGATACATTGGAGAAAAAGCCTTAAAATTGACAGAATATTTACACTCCTGCCCCCACATAATGCTGATTTAAGCTCAAAGAGACAGACAGATCTTTCATTGGCAAGCTTAAGTCTTCTCACCATCCATCACCAGCAAAGAAGGATCCAAGGCAAGATGGTATTAGTTACATAAAATCAAAATCAAAATCTTTTCTTACATCCGAGTTGTAATTTGCAAATACCAACCTGGGTATACTAGCATTAAATGAAAATCAAGTTAAATATTCAAGTAAATATATTTGACAAATATATTACCGGCTTCGGTGTCGGACAAATCTGATTTGAATGTTGGGTTTCCTTGGGTAAGCCTCTGTTTCTTTATTCTGTATGACGCTGAGGAATAGAAACGCAGAGTGGTCTGCATGCTCGGCACTCAATCGCCAGCAGGTACTGCTGAGATTACTGCTACTGCTGTTGCGTTGCTCTGTTATCATCATCAGTGGTAGTAACTGTAGGAGTTGACGGAGTAGTGAGCGATAAAGGAACTTGGGTCCAAATTTAGTGTGTAAAAATCACTAGCGAATTTGCCTCACAATCGTTGGAAGAAAAGGTTTCCTGAAACTATTAATATTTGAAATATGAAAAAAAATAGTAACACTGAGTGTGGAAAATGAGGACTGGAAAAGTATTGAGTAAGAGGAGACTTTTCATTCTTTTCTTCCTATGGGAACTTGGCTTGAAGGGGTCAGAATAAAGAGACATTTAGCAATTTGGTCTCAACTGGGAGAAGGGTCCTGATTTATAAAGACGACACTCCCAGTACATAGGGATTCAGCTGGAGTCCATTACAAAAAACCACCTGAAAACAAAGACAATTCTGCCTGATTATCATTCTCTATTTAATATACATATAAATGACTCTTTTCAAAGATATTATAGTATGACCTTTTATTAGAAAAAAAGTAAAGTAACAAGTAGTAAAATTGTTTCGTTTAGTTCACAAATCAGAATCACACCAGTACTATAAACATAGTCCTTGAAGTAACAAGTATAATTAAGATAATAATGATATTTTCATTCGAACATTCTCTTTGATCAGGCGACATTTTTCTTTTAGAAAAATCGTAAGTGATTAAAAAATCTACTATTTTTCCTCAAAGATCAATTATTGTTACTCAGAGATAGTACTTGAAAGTAAAAGATAAAATCTGTATTTTCCAAATTGCAGTGCTAGAAAAAGAATATTTTCTCATTTGGAAAATAAACAAAAGATGCTAAAGAATTTGAAAGCTACTTTATCAGTGTTAATAAAATTAACGTATTAGACTCAGCCATCTAATACAGATACAAATTAGATAGTTCTAAAACTGCCGTGATTTAGGAAGTTCCACAGTGAGAGATGAGAGTTGAAAAACTCAGTAGGACCAGATGCCACAAGACAGACTGGAAGAGACTCCATGGGAAGCAAAGAAAAAGAGAAAACAATGAGGGACACAGAAAGAAGATAATATACCATTGAGAAAAGGGACTGCTACCGAGTTCTGAAGAATATGTTATGACCATCTGTTTTCTGTCTCCCTCATGGTGAGGAACTTGAAGACCAGGAGCATCTCTTATTCATCTTTGTGTTCCCAGAACCTACCATTAGGTGCTCAACGCAGGCGTTTGTTAAAGGAGTGAATGAGATCATGTGTCCACTGTGGCACTGGGAAGATAAAGTGTCCTATACCTTCTCTGAAGAGCAAGCCTAGATAGACAGTTGGGTAGCATAAGGAATTTTTGCTTCCTGTAACATTAATACTGTTATTGCAATTTTATGTTCCTTATGAATTAATTCAGTCAGGGCTTCTTGTGGTGAAAATGTTTGCTTCGTGTTTCAGATATTTCCAAGTATGCTGGGTTGGGATGGAGGGGTAGAAGAAAAAGTTGATATTGGCCATATTCTATAAAGCTAACTTCCTACATTTTGATTGCCCTAACACAGGGGTTGGAAAAGCACATATGGATTAAAGAAAATGTTTTGGTAAAGACTATGAAAAGAAAGCATTAAAGGTTTAGTTACATTGCTTCTGGTAACATAGATTTTTAGTAGCTTTTATTTCCCCATATGGACATTGTGTTCTTTTAACAACCAAACTAATAACATTACACTTCAATACACTTTACAAAACCATGAATGAAGGAATAATACTTGTAAGATTTTACAGTTTTCTTAGTTTAATTTTGCAAATAACACCACATTGTATAGTTTCAAACTTATTCTTTCATATTTGAGACCTAGGCAAAATTATTCAGATCCCAACTTTCTCTCAAACTGTTTTTCTAAGGGCAATATATTTAAATTCTCATTAGACGTAGAATTTATTGTAAATGAAGGTACCCGATTTCACATGTTTTAGAAAAATACATACAAATCAATAGAATACTTAGAGAAATGGAGATTTTCAGATACCATCTGATTGAATTCCATTTCTCCTATCAGGCTTTATTTAATAATAAAGAGAGACAGGGATCAGTGTTCTTTATTTCATTTACTGACTACATTGAAACATCATAAAATTTATATTCATTTATTTAACATTTATGGAATACTGTGCTAAGAGCTACAGACTTACAGTTTTCTGTGTAAAGGAGTTCATTGCATATGGTTACGGGGAGGCCCACATGTAAGTTGGACAAGTTATGCTAAAATTATGCACAGGTGCTCAAATGAAGGAATGGCCATTTATAGTGGAGATTGGAGTAGACGGTAGATGCTTTATAGAAAAGTGCCCCTTGAGCTGTGTTGTGAAATATGAGACAAATTTACCTCATGATTCTTCTTACCGAGGGGAGTTTATATTGAAAAAAAATGGCATTTAATTTCAGTAAGTGCTGTTTATGTTCCTGTCACAACATACCTAGTATGTTATCTTTTACCTTTCCCATGTCCCTTCCTGCCTTGCCTCAGTATTTAGCACCAAGGAAGTACTAAAATTAGCTGCAATTTAAATAATTTGTTGGTGCTATGTATCAGACACTGATCTCACGTATGGTTGCTTTACATGAAGCATATGATTTGATCCTTAGAACAACTCTATTAGGGGGAAATTCATTTTCTCAATGTTGTAAATAGAACTTCTTTTGCTGAGGGTGGGAGATGGCAGTGCTGGAATCCCTGTAAATGAACCTGGACTGTCCTTTCTTATGATTCCTAATGTTTTAAGTATCAGTAAGAAAATGTAGGGAACCACGTGGCAAGGAAAGTCTTGGCCACCTGTGCTCAACAGCTGTTAGGCATCCACCCTGTATGAGGAATACCCCAGAACTCTGAAATTCTCTCCACACCACTCTTGAACGGGAGTCTAAGTTCAATATTTCAAGTCCTTTTATACTGGATTCCTTGTACAGCAGATATAGTGAATATCTGCTTTGGTTATACAGGAAGATATCAATATATGGTTGACATCCGCCATGGTTAGAATCATAATTTAATATTCAGTATTTATGCAATACCGTAAGTTATATTTATGAGGACATTCAGAGAGAAACATTTAGAAACTTTAAAAATTCCTCTGGCATTCATATGATAAGGAAATATGGATGCACTTGGAAGGCTATTTCATTTTATTTGAATTGTAATGCCATCTGCCAAAACTCACTCTCTCAAAAAGTACTGCTTCTGACAGCATCAAAAAGGAACTTTGTGTGAGAAATAGGCATCTGTTTTTTACTTAATTTATGAAAGACACATTTTGTTTGTATTCGCAAGGGCATTTTGCAAGTTTACTGCCCAATTAATATGTCGTTCTGTGACAATGACAAAATAATCAGAATCTTAAATGAGTCCCATTTCTTTTCAGTTTTAACTTTGCAAAACATAAAAAGATTACATGGTGTAGTACAGAAATTTACTATTTTAATTTATATTAATGCCACCCTTCCTCTAAAAAGATGACACTATTGGCATCACCTGGGCATTTGCTTGAGGTAATTTCTAGTAATGACTGTGAATTTGTGCCAAATCATCCATAGCTGATTTCCACAGTGATAGGAAATTTGCATTATTTGCAAAATGATAAATAAGATTTACCTGGGGTTAGTGATTATGGAAGAGAATGAAACAAACTAAGGATGTAAGATCCTTCATTCCTTGTAAGTGCATAGTGAGAGCTGAAACTGGCTAGACATACGTGCAGCTGTTCCACAGACACACAGTGTTGACTCTACATTTAGTGAGCTAAATAAGACAGAAGGGATACAATAGAAGATATGATCCTTGTCTCTGAATAATTTACAATCTCCTTGGAGAGGTAAAAACATCTACTGGTAAAAGTAGAAATGAATCTATAAAGAATATTTATGAATGAAGGTGCAGGTATGATGAGTATACATAAATATTGTGTGATTTCATAATATCCATAATAATTTAAGATGGCTTCATGGCTATTCTCAAGTAGAATCATGAAGAAGGCAAAGGATAGAGGTGGAGTGCTATTTGGAGAAAAAATAAGATGAGTTCAGGTAAGAGCTGGAGAGAAGTGGGCGGGATGTATAAACATTTTTGCAGAGAATGGGCAAAAGTGATGTATGTAAATTGTAAGATAAATTGTAAATTGTAAGATATTATTTTAGGATAAACATCCTAAAAGTGATGTATGTAATTGTAAGTTGGAATGGAGAATTTATGCTAGAAAGTAATAATAACAGAAAGGACTATATATATTAATATAATGTAGATCAGCGGTCCCCAACCTTTTTGGCACCAGGGACTGGTTTCATGGAAGACAAATTTTCCACAGATAGGGGTGGAGGCCGTGGACAGGGTCAGGGGAGGACAAGGGGGCTCAGGCAGTGATGCCCCTTGAACTGTTACTGGGCCATGGGCCAGGGGTTGGGGATAGCAGATATAGATCAATTAATGGAATGTTTTTTGAACATTGAAGAGTCTTAAGCAATCGGGAACCATTTTCAGGTCAGAAAAGAGGAAAAACTTAATAGCTATATTTTGGGAAAGACTTTTCAGGTACTTGTATTCTTGATATTTATATTATCAGGACATAGCATGTGTTCATTTCCAGGACAGTGCTTGGAATATATTAGCAAATGATACAGAACCAGAAGGTAAGTTGGTTATTCAAGGGGATATCTCTATTTCTGTGGATGAAACACAAGTGTGTTTCACCAGATTCTGACCCTTTGTGTTATTTGGAGAATTGTCCACAGTACAAGTCTTAATGCAAGGTGGGTGTTGTCTCTTACTACAGAAGTTGAAAAGCCCAGACACGTGCTTTCCCTGAAAACTTGGGAACTGAGGCATCTGGCCTAGGTTTCGGGTATCAGACCCAATTAGCTGGGATTTTGAATCTGGAGTTAGAGATGCAGGAAAGCAGCAACAGTGGAGAGTTGTTTCCAGTGGCAGCAGAGTTTTCCTGTAGGCAGCTATGGCAGTTTGGCCAGAGAGAGAGCGGTATCTTCACTGTACTGTCCCTGTGGGATGACCCTGGCTGGAGTCTGGCTATGGAACCCCCCTTTTTTTCTCTCCTTGTCCAAGCCTGGATTTGCCACCTTTCTTGTGATTCTGTAAGCTACCCAGTGGTCTTTCAAGAAATACATTTTCTACATAAATCAAACAGAACCTGTTTTTGGTTTTTTGACTCAAGAACTCTGACAAAGTATCCCAGGCAGAAAGTGACTAGGATCCTATTTTGGGATAATAATGACAGAAGGTAAAGTGAGGAAAGGACAAAAGTGAGAAACATTGACATGGAAGAAATGACAGATTTGGTAACTAGTAAGACATTACTATTCCATTCTTGCTTCACTGTTTACAGTAATACGCGCATGACATTGCCTAAGGGATAAAACAGAGTGAAGCAAAATATTTGTAAGTATATACCCTAACAGATTCATAATAAAGTGTCTGTGGAATATGTGAATATAATGTCTCTAAGTGTGACATTTCTTCAGAGGATAGACTAAACTGGGGAACTGGTGGTAAACATAAATGATTTTTTTAAAATTAAAAAAAAATCTTTCTATAGAGGGAAAGAGTAAAGCTGGAGAACCAGGGAAATTGGTGGTTTAATTGTGTCTAAGTCCAAAGGCCTGAGACCTAGGTGAACTGAGGGTATAACTCCAACCCAAGACTGGGGTCCTGAGAACCAGGAGCTCTGATGTCCAAGGGCAGGGGGAGATGGATGACCCAGCTTGAAAAGAGAGAGGCTAATCTCTTCTGGAAGCACTTCACAGACACGCCCAGAAATAATGTTTTAGCAGCTTTCTGGGCATCCCTTAGCCCAGTCAAGTAGACACATAAAATTAAGCATCATACCACCCTACTTACTACTGCCACAGTGAATACTGGACAAATGCAAATCCATTCATTCTCTCCCCTACTAGAAAAGTTCTGGTGCCTTTCCCTTTGCTTTCCGGTAAAGCCTATACTCCTAGAATGGCTCACAGGGTTGGTCTGACACGGTCTGCCACGATCACATCTTCCCAGGAACATCTGTTTTCCCATGCAAACCTTTCAGACTTTGCCTTGCAATCCCTTGACTCTTGGCTTTTACACATGTTGTCTCCTCTGCCTGGAACCCACTTCTCCCCTCCCTCTCTCATCTAACCCTTATCTGTCCTTTAAGGTTCAACTCAACATTTTCCTTTTTAAAAGTATCTCCTGACCACCATTCTTAGCAAAGTAGCCACTGCTATATTTTTGTATTATATATTTTTATAACTCAGTTCAAATGTTACAGCCTTTAACACTTATAGGACAATGGTTGATTTTCTCATTTTTTCCCCACCATTGGACAGTGAGGACTGTGGGGACCACACAACTCATTGATCATTATATTCCTATTTTTCAGTTATCTTTATAATCCCAACATCTAGACTTTACCCCAAATAAGTCCTTGATATGTATGATGGCAAGCAAGAAAAGAGCACATATTACTTACGAAATCTGAAAGATTTCTATAGCCACACTTTAGCACTTTAGTAACAAAAAGTTCTTTTCACAAAGGTGACAGAAAGTCTAAGGTATTCCCATTAACCAGCACTTGATCTACAAGAAAGCTGGATCTTTAAGATATAATATACAAAATGTTCCACGGTCAAAATGCCACTTCTTTTAAAGGGTAATAATATATTGAGACATATCCTTGGCTTCAAGGGGAATAAAACTTCAGAAAGCTATCTTGTCTTTTCTTCAACTTCAAAGAAGATTTTCACAGATAGGTCCTGTAGTGATTCTTGTTTAATGCAAGTCACTCTTGCATTATGGGAAAAACAAAAGAGAAAATAGAAAAAATAGAAAAAAAAGTGTGGATAAAAATCAGAGAATAGGAGATAGTGAGAGTAACAGACTGAAAAAAAAAATCCTTAAAATTATAAAGTCCAATGAAAAAAGAAGAAAAAAGAGGAAACCAGACAAATGGTCAAAAATGCAGAGAAAGCTCCAGCCTCATGCTTACTGAAATTCAACCAGAACAGAAAATTGGTGTTTCCTCCAGGTTTTGGCATCTTTCCCAGTGTTCTTCCCACCGAATTCCCTCACCTTCTTCACCCAGATCCTTACGTCAGACAGCATCCGCAAGTAATAGGACATTTGAACAGCGGTCTGAGGGGGCAGTCTACACTTTGTGCACTTTGCAGTACATTATGGGGAAGAGGTAGAAATGACCCAATGCAGACACTCTAGTCTGTGATTGAGATGATAGACACTTTCCCAGTTTACTTAACATAATTCCAATGTTGAATTAACTTGGAATGCCACTCTAAGAGAAAAGTCTATACAGGTGTTATTCCTTTTCTATTCTCTACTATAAATTCAGTGTTCTTACTGAAAAAACACTTGGAAGATTTATCATGAAATTGAAAAGAATGGCAAGAATGTGATGAAAATAGAGATCCATCTTAAATATTTCTTTTGTATACAGTAGATGGAGGAAGATAGCATGAGACTAAAAATCAACATCATTCAAGATCCAGTCAAAAGTTCATGGAAAGTCATGTTGATTCTTACAAGAATGCAGACAATGTGAACAATATTAACTGTCTATGGAACACAGAGCAAAACCTTTTCTATGAGGCTGTATGTTTTGGGGTGTAGAAACCATAAGCTTGTCATTCTTGAATCTCCAGGTCTATCCCAGTGCCAAGAAGACAGCAGGTACTCAGGAAACATGAGTTGAAGAAATTAGCCTATAGGACAATTTAGAGAGGATGCACCAGTACTTTTACGATGACTCTTTAAGATGAATTTTAAGATAGACACTATAAAATATTATCTCCACATAGCAAAGTGCTTTTTTAGAATAGTACAGATTAGATAAAGCATACCCCATTACGAATACTCTAAAACATTAGCTGGGCATGGTGGCATGTGCCTCTAGTTCCAGCTACTCAGGAGGGTGAGACAGGAAGATCGCTTGAGACCAGGAGGTTGCAGTGAGCTATGATGATGCCACTGCACTCTAGCCTGGGCAACAAAACAAGACTTTGTCTCAAAAAAAAAAAACAAGAAACAAAAAAAAAAACCCAAACCAAACCAAAACAAACAACAACAATGAAAACAACAACAACAAACCTTCCAATGTGATTTAGGAAAAAATCCAAACTCCATACAGGGCCTACAAGGCCTTCCACTCCTGCCAATCTCCCTGACTTCACATCCTACCACTTTCCTCTCTGTTCTGTATACTCCAGCCATACTTTTTGTTCCTTCTTTTCTCTGAATGTGTCAAGCCAAGTCCCTCTTCAGGACTTTTATCTCTGCACATTACTTTACCTGGAACATTCTTCTTTAGATGTTTTCATAGCTGGCTCCTCACCATTCAAGTCTCTTTTCAAATATCACATGCTTACAGAGGCCTTGACCATACTGTCTAAAATAGCTACCAACGTCCCTTCGCTCTGTCCAATACTGTGCTTTATTTTATTAGCATTTCCTACCATACAACGTTTTATTATTTACATATTTTTTTGCTTTACTTGTTCTAAGCCCCACTTGAGATCCATGGTACTTTCATACAAAGTAAGTGGTCTCTTCTTGAATCAATGAATGATTATGAACACTTAGAAATGTAAAATGTTATAAACCTATTTTGAAGTGAAGAGGGTGATGTGATATCTGAAATGGTCATGGAATATATAGAATCCAGGAAAGAAAAGAATAGAGGGTTAAATCTCTGTTCTTGGCTTCGTGAGAGAGAATTATGTGTAAGCTCAGTATTGGGCAAAGGGGTGCCCTAAGTAAGTGATGTATATTTTCATTTAGCTTCCTAGTTAGAAATTCAGCTTTTAGGTACAATTAATTGCATATGAACTTGCTATTAGACACGTAATCTTCACCAGACTTCTAGGGAGACAAAGGAATGGAATGTAAGAGGGGAACAAATGTCCCTCCTGATAAGAAAGTGGACCGAGAAAATACGTTGTCTTGCTAACAAGCAACCAATGCTGGAGTTGCAGGATATGACCGATGTAGGGGTCACAGGAACTATAGCTGTTCGATAAGGATTCATTACAATGGCTGTTCTGGCTCAGTTACTCTACTCCCCCCAGAAAAAAACCCCTATAAAACCCAAGGCTCTCCCCTTCCTTGTGTGGATGCTTTTTTCAGCCCCTATCCATCTGTACCCAGATGTTCAAATAAATAGCATTTTGCTACACTTGAGGCTTCATGTGTCTCACTCTCGGCTCCAGACCTACCACTTGCAGCATGTTGGTTCTGACATGCCAGACCCTCATAACCCTATAAAATGGATATAAAATGGTGAAGAGGGATGGAAATAGTTATTTTAATAGTTGGCAATAGAGCTTTCGTGAGAATGGTTATTGATAATGCTCATTGGTTGTAAAAAGTAAGGCCCTAAAAAGCTTAAAAGGAGACAAAAGAAAGCTAAATTGCTTGCATGAGAAATGAAGATAAATTTGGGGATAAGGAAAAGAAGAGGAAGAGGAGGATTGGGCCTCTGAAAATATACCTGTGTCAAAGTGGCCAAAGTAATTGTAAAAATAATGTTTAATATCACATTTTAAATTTCTGCGTATGCACACACATTGGCTAACATTGCCCAAATCATCAATATGTTCCTTTAGTGTATTGCCTGTAATGCCTTATATAATTTGTTTCTAGGAAGATCAAGGAATTAGGGTTGAGTTGCCTATCAGGGTTGGCTTGCAGAAGAAAACAGTCATGGAAATTAAAATGTGAGTGAAATCAAAAGTCTGGTAGGCAGGAACTTCGAGCTAAGGAACGAACTTATGAATGTAATCCTCCAGGAACTCACAGAAACCTTGGTTAGAGCTTAGATACTGGAACATGTCTTGCTTTTCTTTTTTTTTTTTGAAATTAACAAACTTCCAAGGTTGAGATATAAAAATCAAGAAGATAGGGACTCAGTTTCACTTATCACATGATTTCACTTCTGCTTAAGACTGACAATGGTCATACTTCTGTCACCATAGCAGAAAGGAGTTCCATGCAGTTCCAGGTAAGTTTCCAAATATTAAGAAGCCTTAAAACATATGTAGAGGGCAACATGTTATATTTTTATATCCTCATTTATTTCTAATTTATGGAGGGCTGAGGTTATTATATTCATGTCTGATAACTATATAAAGTAGTATTAATATTACAAACTAAAAATTAAACATTGTCTATGAAATACAAGGGTCTAATTACATATCAAAGAGGAAAAAGAAGGCATAAATCCTTTATGAAGCTGAATTATATGTGTGAGTACATATGCTGTGTGAGTAAAAGCCTGACGTAGAAATTGGCTATTTACATGCTGTAATCAGGTAGAAGATTCTTCAAAGGACTGTCAAACTGGATCAAATAATCCATGATCAAAGACAAGTCAGAAACTGAAACAGCAAGCAGCATGGGCTCAGTTGACTCAGGCATTACGAGAGGAACAGTTGAAGTGACTTGATGGTGAACTAATGTGGGTTTCAGTCTGGATCTGGAGGATGCTTGTAAAGTCGTGCATCTCGACTTTATTCTCATTATCAACTATGCCTCATAACATTGCCTGTCTAGAAAATTTCTTGTTAACTATTACTAACAGTTTACTATCTCTTGTTTAACATATCTGGAACTTCTATAATGGTGACCAAGACAGCCTTAACGTTCCCCTCGGCTGGATTAAATTTTAGACAGTTTCCTTCCTGACTATAGGCCCTAAATCTCCCTTTTCTTAGCACATTTTTCTTTAGAAAACTTGCAAATTGTAAACTTTTTGTCCCTCTTTTGAGATCTAAATCTTCTATAAACCAGGAAGGTCTCTCTCAAGAACCTGGGAGCCATCTCTTCGAAATGTAATCAATAAGAAAGACAGGGTCCCTATCTTTCAGTCTCTGTAGAGGTGTAGGAGCCTAAGTTTCCTAAGTGCCAATTAGCAAACACAAATGGCTTAATCACATTGGCCAAATTCACCACCTCCTCACCCAGAGTCTTCCAGTACTTTTCCATTAGCTCACCCCAGTGTTTAAAAATCCTCCTGCTTTTTGTTTCAGGGCAATTGAATTTTATTTCTCTCCCCTATTGCATTAGTCTTGAATAAAGTCTTCCTTGCCTGTTTAATTGTTAACTCCATCCAGTGTAATTTTTCTTTGACAATGGGCCAATCTGCTTCCTTCATTTTCCTAAATCTTTTACTCTCTTGAAACCAGGCAATACTTCCAGTTACTTTTAAATCAGTAAAATACTTTTCTTTCAAATATGAGACTTGGAATAAATGTGACTAAAAATGGATATTCATGACAGAGCTAGTGAATGATAGATGCAATAAGGAGCAAAAACTCAAGAGTACAGAATATGAAAATTTAGATAATTAGATAATACCAAGGAATAATTCAATAAAAAAAACCCACTTTCCACTCTCCACCCTGAAGAAACACACATGCACACACAAAAGAAAATATTAAGACCACTTCAACCTAATGCCACACAGAAAATGCTCAAGGTTAGAAAACTTAGAAATTGCTAAGTGTAGAAATCCTCCTGATATACGCTGTGAAATGCATGAAAATGTTTTTGAACATAGCAGACTTTCAACTATAGAATGCTAAGTGTTGATATTCTGGTAAAAAAGCACTATTTGCATCGATTGAGGTAATAGGAGCTAGTAGTTTACCTAAAAAAGGCATACTATTTACAGTGGATAAAACCACAAACACATGAACACAGTTTGATCATTGTGCATCGGCTAAGCAGATTTTTAAGACTCCGAACACCCAAAGTAAAAAACAACAAAACAATTCAAAACAACAACAAAAAAACATGTAGGGACACTATTGGTTTGTCAGTTTTTCTCTTCTAAGTAGAAAAGATGATAATATTCCACATTTTGTTCATGAAGAAATGCCTGATTGCATTTGGTTTGCTAAGTTTTCTGATTCACCATTGTTCTTCTTTATGATAAATCTTGACATTGTAAATATAAAATCTATTGACCAATAGCACAGAGCTTGTTTGGAAACAGCAGGTTGTCTAAGATTCTCCAGAGAAAATCTTTTACTGCTTTTTTCTTCTGTTAATAAGGGTAATTAGAAACATAATGGTCCGTTGTGACTAGAGGCTTCCTAGTTAAAACTTCTCTAAAGCAGCAGAAAGCCATGTTTCCTAGGTTTCTCTTCCAGCATAGATAAATACTCCATTATCTACTCACTTCAGTTATTTTAACTAAATTCAGCCCAAATCGTCTCTCATAAAATAGATTATAATACGTTGTCAATCTTTATTGAGCTAAAATTAGTTATTTAGTGTGCAGGTCTGATTTTTTAAATCAGTTGTTACCAAGGCTGTGAACATGAATGCAGTAAAATAAAAAAACAAACAAACCCAAATGTATAATCAGATCTTGTGTTTTTATTCACATGATTTTTTCATAAAAGAAAAAATGATCTAGAGACAATTAGGTTCATGGATGTGGTTTATTTATTTTTTTAATAATAATTGTATCAAGTTATATGTTTTATTAAAGGATGGTAAAAAAAAAAAGAAAAAAGAAAAAAGAAAAGAAAACCCAAGCCAAATGGGAACATATTTGAATAGGCTCCTGCTAGCTCAGATTAAGACAATATTGAGCATCACTGTGTGTATTTTTTTTATTTCAACATAGCTTACATATATCACCTTTGTCCTATGTGAGTCAGAGCTTCATGTGTGTCCATGTGTGTAGAATGGGTTCCAGCTCTATCCAGGATAACACAAGAGGTGCTAGATCACCATTGTTTTTTGTGGCTGAGTAGAACTCCATGGTATACATATGCCACATTTTATTAATCCACTCATGTATTGATGGGCACTTGGGTTGTTTCCACATCTTTGCAATAGTGAATTGTGCTGCTGTAAACATTCTAGTGCAGATGTCTTTTTTATAGAATGTCTTTTGTTCTTTTGGGTAGATGCCCAGTAATGGGATTGCTGGATCAAATGGTAGTTCTACCTGTAGCTCTTTGAGGTATCTCTATATTAGTTTCCATGGAGGTTGTACTAGTTTGCAATCCCACCAGCAGTGCATGAGTGTTCCTATCTCTCCACATCCATGCCAACATTTATTATTTGGGGACTTTTTGATAAAGGCCATTCTCACTGGAGTTAAGTGGTATCTCACTGTGGTTTTGATTTGCATTTCCCTGATGGATGTGAGGATGTGGTTTAATTAAATCACTTGGATTACACTAAAATTCTGTGGGCAATATTTGATGATGAGTAACATTAGTCTGAGACAGATAGCCTGTTAAAAAAACCTGGGTCTATCATGTTATTTTTAGGTTGGAAATGATACATGACGTCATTATTCCCACATGATTGGGAGAAATATGTTTTGGTAGTAGGACTAAATTATTAGGAATTCATGTTTAAACAGGCTTCTGGGCATTTCTCTGGCTTGGGGGAAGGAGATTTCAGTTCATGTATATTATTTCCTATGACATCCTCCTGCTTAACATCATGTCAATCAGTTCTTTTTGAGAGTCTTATTTTTATTACTGCATAGTCAAATGTAAATCAGGATATAAGACTAAGAAAAGCAGACTTTCTTTTTCTGTATAAGTTCTTACATGACAATTCAAGAGTCAACCCACATCTGAAGTGGTTTCTCATTTCCATTCATTTAAGGGATAACACCTTTTCTACCTCTCAGGAACCTTAGCTCTGTGAAACCCTAGGGTGCTTTTAGTTTGCTCTAGGAATAGTAACAAAATTTCCTGGAGACTAGAAAACAACAAAACCCAGTATATGTTAGGATAGATCTGTAGTATGAGGAAAATAAAATGAAAGTATAGAAGGATCCCCCAAGCAGTTGGAAATCATCGACATGCACCTGCAACCTCAACCTCGCCACAGGGATTGAGGAGTAAAACCTTTCAACTCCTGGCAAGTATAAAATGAAATCCCTCAAAATTTAAATTTGCATTTCTTTGATAATAGTTTGGCTAATTTCATCTGTTTATTAGACATTGAAATTCTTGTCTCCCGTCTTCCTTCCTTCCCCTTCTTTCTGTTTTTTGTTGAACAAATTTTTGTATCCTTTGCCCATTCATCTTAGTGCTCTTATCTTTTTAGACAGTCTTTCTATATAAGTTCTTCTATGCTTTTTTGGGCATTGTTATATACATATATATATTCAGAAACTTTGTCAGTCTCTTATTTTTACCCTTTTAGATTTCTTCCTTCACTTTTAACTTGAGGAAGATTTTATCTGTGCACTTACATTTACTTCTTTTAATGGATAAAATTTATTACAGAATAAATCAATGAAAGGAATAGATATTATAGCAATTTATTTTAAATTTTATAAAATTTAAGATGTAGGAGTATTTTCTCATGTCCAAAAATGGGGACAATAATACTTAGTTCACAAGACTGAGGTAAGCAGCAAAACACTTAATAGGGTGTAAGTGGGGTAAAGGTTAAGCAGTTATAACACATTCATTTCCTCTCTCCCCTCTTTCATCCTTCCTAGACAACGGGTTAAAAATCGCTTTTTTCAGTGTGCTCTGCCTTGTCTTGCTGAGTCCTGTTCATCCTCTAGACTGCAGAGGCTCCCCTCTTCTATACCTTTATCTTGTTCCTAGTCCTTCCATTTCAACAGAATTACTGCCTCTGTTCCCAGAACATATTCTATTACAAAGATTCTATTATATTAAAGTTATTTGTTTACATACCTGTCTCTCACTACTGTGTGTTCTTTGAGAAGGCTAACACAGTGCTTGTGTGAGTGTGCATATGCACACGTGTGTGTGTGTATAAGTCATATTCTTTTCTCCAATTTATGTGTTTGGAATTTTCAGCTAATATCATACTAAAATATTCTTATTGCTGATGATGTTACAAACTTTGCAATGATACTACGTATTTGGTGTTGCAAAGCTAGCATTTCAGCAACGGTTAGTCTCTTCCTAGGCTTTTAATGTGTGAAGCTGATGCTGGATGAATAAATCTAAAAACACAGATAAAAATTATGAGCCAATCAACTAATTTTAAGTCTCAGTTAAATTAAATAGCAAACTAGTCAGTAATTATGAATCAATATTAGCACCTACATGTATTAGTAATGGTTAAGCATATTAATAAATGGATTCGTCGTATAATACTTATTTATAAATACATACTTAATATAAATATGATATATAAAATATGTGTAATGGTATATAAGTAAATATATGAAAATTTCTGTGTAAATTATATAGGAAACTATTTTAAAAAGCAAATTTTAAAAATATTCTGGTATAATTTCATATATTATCAAATTTGATTTGACTTTTTTAATTCTTTTTCTATGACATAATTTTTAAAAAAAATCAAATTAATGCGTTAATGATTTCCTCCTTCACTTGTGAACTTCGAAGAATTAAGAGCTCTTTGAGTACTGAGAACATGCCTTCCATAAATAGTATTTTTTCTTAAAATTTTGGATAATTTCAGACCACAACTTTGCATCAGTTTATTAGAGTACAATATAGATGCAACTTTCAACTTACACAGGCTTATTTTCCTTTTAAGTCAAAATGCATTACTTATTATACTGTTTTCAGTGTCAAAATTTATGTTAGATACTTTCTGAGGCGATATCTGAAATAATTTTATTCTGAAAGAAAATGGTCTCTGGTTCTAATGGTCATTTCAGTGGGGATAAAATCAGTTAGTTAAGTACAGATCTTAAAATATTAAACACTGAATGCATAGTTTGTAAGTCAGACTTGAATGGGACTGCCCTGTTTTTGATCAATCTCTCTATGAAATCAAGTCAGCTTTATTTTATTTTAGATATACTTTCTATTCATCCAGGAAAATTTCAACATATACATGGTGATTCTAATTCAAAACTATAGAATTTTAGCTTTCTCTTTTTAAATGGTATACTAAATGTGTCAAGAGCAGTTATGAAATATTAGGAAGTCTAAGCAATTACAGAAAATCTTATAGCATTACCTATTAGAGTTTAACCCTTAAACACAAAACTTTTTTGCCTCTTTTAAACCAAAACATTCTTGTTGTTTATTTAGAGAAAAACGCTAACCATCTTAATACACTATTGAAATAATTAACATGCCTTCACAAACCCATGTTTTTACACATTTAAAAAATTCTTAACGATTTTGAATAAGCCTTACAAATGGACTTTTTCACATTTCCATGTTTGACTTTCAAAAAGATAATAGATAATTGTCTACAAAAAACAATAAACCCTTTAAGTTAGTATTTGTACTATGTATAGAAAATACTTATATTTTTTGATAAGTAATATACTGTAATATGCAGAGAAATGATCAATAATTTCATGAAACATCAGAATTTAATTTAGAATTGTCTTCAAACACAGGGCCACAGAAAAAAGTACCTGTCTAGTCATTAGCTTATTATAGGTAAAAGTTTGAAAACTAATTACATAAATCTAAATTATTTTTGTTAGAAATGACCTTCATCTTAGAGCTAGGGATTCCAATATATTAAAAAGATAGCAAATTACAGGTACATTAATGAACAAGAAAAAAATGGAGACTTTCCAAATAAGCATTTCAATTCTCATTTATGGGCAAAACAGTCCACGACCCATCCTCTGGCTTTTCCCTACCTCCAGCTCTATTCTAACACAGACGGTAGTAACTTTCTCTAAATAGAAAACTATTTAAATACAACCTTTGCAGCTAGGAGCAGTATTTCCCACTGTGATTCACAGACAGTCCTTATATGTAAGTTTGATTTCAAATGTTTGTAAACTTGAAACACACACACAGAGTGCACATTTTTCTTTGAAAACATGGACATAAAATTAATTCCATATTTTTGCCCTTTGTACTAGTAAAACATAGTATAGCAAAACAACTCGTGTTAGGAAAAAATATGACTTTAAAGTGACTCTGCTGGCTGATACACAGTGATTTATGAATTTACTATGAAGGTGAGAGATAGAAGGTCATTTTCTATAGGTAAATTGGTATTAACCACTCTCACAGATTGCTATATGTTTATACTGTGATTAATTAGCATTTCTTTCATTTCCTACATTATATAAGCTTAGACTTTACAGTAAGCCACCATTAGAGATGCACGATCTTACTTTTTTGTCTTAGGAGAGCCATTTTCCCATGTACCAAACACTTAGCACTGCTGTAAACTCACTGTAGCTATGAGAAGGATAAAACCATGAGCTCTAATAGAAACATTTTTAACAACAAAAGGGAGATTTAATGTCTAGTCTAGTGACATATACTGCTACATATCTTCCTGAATTCATGACCATGTTATAATATTAACACTATGTAAAATTATACATACTACGAGCATTTTCTAAGTGTTTCTTTATCATGTTGTAAAGTCATGGACATACAGCACAAAAAAGCCCACAAAATTTTCTTCTGAAGAAGCAGTGACAGCTTCCTAAATATTCAGATCTGGAAAGATATGTCTTACAAATTTATTTTACAAAGACACTTTAAGAAGCGATCATTAAAGGTAAAACAACACTGTGAATTTATTTTGAAGTAAGTCTTCCACAACCTCAATGCAGGTGGGAATTTTGCACTCTCTGTGAAGGCAGGATCTGGAGAAGCTGTGCCGTCTTCCCCCTTTATCAGGACAGGCCAGACTTGGGTTCTGTTCACACGATGTTCTACTCACTGAATTCAGAGAAATATGCTTCTGTCACAGGATAGAGGCTTGAGTGAAAATACAGGGTTGGTGTACTTTTTACTCTTTATTTATTTAACTTTCCATTGGGTACCCAGACTTTGAAAAAGATCTAATGAATAAAAGTCACCTTTTGATAAAAGGTATTTTTATCTTCCCAAATCCAAGTTATCTTACGAGTGAAAAGTCTTTGAACATTTTCTTTTATGGACTTCACAATACCACGGCATCGTCCTGTGTCTTTTGGTCACATCATGAGGCTGATGGACTCAATGAGGATGAGGTAGATCTTCAAGAGCTGAGTAGTTGAGTAAAGAATTAGTCAAGTTACCAACAACAAATGGGTTTCCAGTTGGCAAGAAATTGAGCTATCGCTTCAAATCATCCTTTGAAGAAAGATTTACATGTTGACAAAAATACAGGAAAAGTCCATTGCAAACTGCACTCGATAGGAAATAAAAGTAAAGGCAGCAGTGTCTTTTCTTGGGGTGCATTTGTGTTTTAAGTCTAATCACAGGAGCTTCAGAGCTGGTTTTCGTCTAGTATGTCAGAGATCATTTGTGTTACCTACCAGAGAGGCCACTCCTGGCAACCCTGTACTTTATTGCAGGAAATGAGTTAAGAGGCATATTTTTATTGAAGCAGGAAAACCTGACTTGAAGGTGTAGTCTGACCTTTCTGCCTTAAGTGCTTGGTACAGACCTTTCCAGACATCTCCAGGTAATTTGTGACTCTCTCCTCTGTCCTCATAGCCTAATTCCATACACAGTTTTTTCTCTTTTAAAAAATTTACTATTTATTTTTTAAATAAAATTTCTATACAACATGATGCTTTGAAATATATTGTGGAATGGCTAAATTGAGGTAATTAGCATATGCATTCCCTCACATACTTATTTTTTTGTGGTGAGAACAATTAAAATCACTCCTTTAGCAGTTTTAAAGAATATAATATATTTACATTTCATCTGTCCTATGGTGATTATCATGTGTTGCAAAGTATCTACTTATTGGTTTCTCTCCTTCACTATATCGCGTGTTGGGGGTAGTGGGTAACTTCTAGTTGATTCATAACTTTTAGTTGATATCTAGTACCTAAGAAAAGGAGGGAGGGAGAAAGAATGAAAATGATGCTGGTTTATTAATTAAAGATCTATTAGATGCTTACTACAGTACCTACAGAACACCACCTGTTAAAAAGCATAACCCTAGTCAATCTGAGAGTATAGATAGACCTGCGCCATCCAATTTGGCTACCTTTAGCCACATGTGGCTACTGAGCACTTGGAATGTGGCTGGTTCAAATTGAGATGTACTATAAGTATAAAATACACAACAAATTTTAAAGACTTAGTAAAGTGTATAACGTAAAATTATAAAAATAATTTTGTACTGATTACAGGTTAAGATGGTAATATTTTGGATATATTGGGTGAAAGCAAATGTATTAATGTATTATTAAAATGTATTTCATGTTTCTTTTTACTTTTTCTAATGTCTCTATCAGAAAATTTAAAATTACTTATGTAGTCCATGTCGTAGTTCTATTGGACAATAGTACCATAGAACATCTATGAATTTACCTTACAGTTGGAAAGGAGGAGTGAAAAGGGTGAAATTAGAATATCAACAGAGAAACTAAAGACTACTTTTTCTTTTTTTTTTTGACAGAGTCTTACTCTGCCTCCCCAGGTAGAGTGCAGTGGTGTCATCATAGCTCACAGCAACCTCAAACTCCTGGGCTCAAGCCATCCTCCTGCTTCAGCCTCCCAAGTAGCTGGGACTACAGGCACACAATGCGACGCCCAGATAATTTTTCTATTTTTAGTAGAGGCGGAGTCTATCTCTTGTTCAGGTTGGTCTCAAACTCCTGAGCTCAAGCAATCCTCCCACCTTAGCCTCCCAGAGTGCTAAGATTACAGGTGTGAGCTACCGCGCCTGCCCGACAATAATTATTATTGAGTGTCTACTGAAATAGGCCTGCTAGACGCTGTATACATTATTTTATCCAACGCTCACAGCCACTGTTTACCTTTCCTCTGTGTTTTCATAGCACCTCTCAATCATGATACACATCATGATCTATTACAATTTGTCTGTCTGTATCTGTGTATATCCCCAACTAGATTATGGATACCATGAGAGTTGGGACCTTTTATCTTTAAAAAAATTTTTTAGTGTTATAACCTTAACATTCAGTATGATTTCTAGCATACAGAATGCTCAATAAATTTCTGTTGAATGAATTAACAGATGCCTGAAATTATGAGGGAGAAATTGCTCCATTTTATAGATAAGGCAGCTAAAACCTGTGAAAGTTAAGGAACTTGCCTAAACTCACACAGCAGTAATGTAAATCTAAGGCCGTCAGATTCCAAAACCTGTGCTTTCCCACCATATCTCATGAGCATCAGAAAAGATCAATTTACTCAAAACTAATGAATTTTGAAGAACTAAGAGGTACAGTGAGTCAGTGAGGAAAATAAAACCATAAAGCCTAATCCATTTATCTTCTGAACCTTTATTACCCACATCATTCCAATCTTCTGGTATAAAACAATCTTTTTAAGGGTCAGATTCTCAAAGTTCATGTTTAAAGTTTCATTTTTAATATCTGTTAAACAATAAAATGGATACAGAAAGCTATCATCAAAAGAGTACTGTGTATACGGATGAGACATACAGATCTAGCTCCACACTTTTCGAAGGAATCTTTGGCATATGCTCCCTCGTCCTGTCTGGACCCCAGTCTGTCGTCCATTGCTATTAAAAGAACTAAACTCTCTTGTAAATTTATAAATCTGTTATTTAAATAAGCTATTTTTCTGTAACATTAGTAGAAAAAATATACTTATAAAAGGTTAAGAAGTTTTCTTATATTTGATTAGGAATAATAGAAAAAGGTGAAGTTGTGTGCTGTGCCTGTTGTGCTGGGATCCTCGAGGGAGAGTCATCAGTTAACAGAACATGTATTATATACAAAGAATGAGGCCTGAGGGACTGAGTCCAGGGTCCACAGGACCACAGGAGGGCAAAGAGAACAGTAAGGGGAGCCAGAGGTGCTTTAACTTTGCATTCCCACATTCTGCTGCTTCTACTATTTGAAAACAAAAAGATTTATTAAAATGTGTGATGTAGAAATAAGTACAACAGGAGCTGAAATATAAGAAAGGGTAGATTTTACAGACTGTGTGGGCTTAAAACTGGACCCTTTTATAAACAGTCTGCTGGTAGAACTGGAGTGAAATTATGAATACAAAAATAAAATTTTAAATCTGCAATGCAAAGTGAATGTCTTGGTTCTCTGTGGCACAGCTTACATTTGTCAACATATCTTTCTACCCTCTTAGATTAAATGATCCTAGAAGGCAAGGGTTGTGTTTCAATCATCTTTGTTTTCATGAAAACATTTCATATTGCCCCTTTTTCCAGAGTGTGGATTATAAATGTTTTGGCTTAAAACATTAGTCTTATTTAGTAACTATGGACATTCTTCCATTTGGTTCCTGCCACCTACCTTGTACATAGTTGGTGCTCATACATACTTGTTGAAGGAATAAACAAATTAATGCAGAATAAGTAAATAATGGATATACGGATGAATCAATTGCCCTTCTGTGAAACAGACAGGATGCAAAGCTCAGGGAGAAAAGAATAGGATGGGAAGGGAATCACTACATGAGGAAATAAAAGCAAATGAAGAATTATGGCAGATTCTGTGGGAGAGAAGACCATGTAGGATGAGGACTAGGCAGCATTTGGTCAAAAATCCAAAGATAATAAAACCTAGTAAGCAAAGGAATATATTTCAACTTTACTAATTGCTGGGGAGGGAAATTATAAATATTAATAAATATAAACAATATTATTAGCATATTAGGATAATTAAACATGCTAATATTGATGGTTAATAATATGCCTTAGACAGATGCTTAACATTGAACACATACAAAGAATCCAGAAAAAGCCTCAGAGAAGAATGCATTATTGTTATCAAATAGCATGTCAATTAAAAAGCATTTCAGCAGAGAGATTTTGGCCATTTATTTACTATGAGAATTAATTTTGGAGGGGCATTGAAGGAATGAGTGCTATGCAACAGCCCCTTTTCAAAGCCAATTAAGCTGATTGAGTTACATTATCCAGAACTTGACTGGCATAACACAACTTGGCAACACAGCATTTCACTTTACATTATGTACTAATATAGCATCCCACAGTGTGTAAATTGAATTCATTTTCAGAAGACAAGACCTAATGAACCTGGGTCATTGAGCTGAGATTTCTTACTTTATCTTTGAATTTTCCAGTGTTAAAAAACATGGCGTGACCAAATGCAAGAATCAACTTTCTTGATACTTATTAATAGAATAGTCTTTGTATGCCAACAATAAGATAATAAATATGTTATAGCTAAAGTCTGACAGTAGGCTAATAATGGCTGATGGACCAGCAAGATTTTACTGTAAGTCACAAGCTCAAGGGAAAAAATTCAATTAAAGTGTAAGCATTTTTGAAGTATTTTCTGACTAAGGTGACAATTTATCACTTGGGAGGGTGATTTCTTGTGTTGGGTTTGTATGGAATAACAAATAGTCTTAATTGATATTTTCCTTTGGAGCTTTAGGTGAAATATAAATTAGAACATGGATAAGTTTAAATGTATTTTGGCCATTTGATAGCCCTATAATGGAAATAGTTCCTAAGGTACTATGTAAGAAGCTTTTTGGGTATACATATTAATTATGCACATCACACCCCAATTCTTAGCTTTATTTAAATGAATAAGGAGAAAGGAGCTAATATCCCAGGTAAGACCAGATATTCTTATATTAGACATTGTAATGATCATACCTGGCTGCAAACTACAATATTATATTTTTAAAATGATAATATACATTTTGGTTGTAAAGCTTTAGAAATTTAAAAATATGTTCTTTATTGTAATAATATCTCAAGTGGAGATAGGTCATTGTCAAGTGTGACTTTAAGGCAGTGTAAGAGAATAATACATTTATTGCTTTCAGGTCTATAGAATCATTGGAACTAAAGTACCTGTTATCTAAGAAGGTTCCTTTTCTATGAATTGATAAAATAAAGTGAATCAGTGAAAAGAGACATTTCATCATTCCTTGAAGAATCAATCCTTTAAAAAGGGTTCTGAGTTAGCTTTAGCACTAGGTGCTAGAGCTGCAAGGGTGCTTAAGACTTAGCAGCTGATCCTTGAAGAGATTCACAGACTAAGGTCAAAGAGATTCACAGGCAAAAAACTGTCTCTAAGGAAGTTGGCAGGAATGGTCAGGGTGCTTCTGGAATCACACAGGGAGAGATTCCTTTTGCTTGGGGTGCTCCAGAGGCTTCGCAAAGGAAGTAATGGGTGACATCTGAGCTGGGCTATGCAGAATGAGCTGGAGTCTGGGTGTTAAGGAGGAGGAATAAAATGGGAAGGAAGGAAATTTAAAATAAAGAAAACAGCTTGAAATGTATTAGTAGGGTGTGAAATGTTATTTTGCAAAAAGGCAAAGCGTTTAATGGGACTAGAGCAGGTTCCTGGGGTGAGAGAAGCGGGTAGTGGCAGAAGATAAAACTACAACATTAGGTTAGGGGTAGATTCTAAGATGTTCTCTACATGATTAAGAGCTTAGACTTTATTTTATAGGCAATTGGGAACCATTCAGGTTGTGCATGTACAAAAGAGCACTTCTAAAATATTTGAGAACAGTTTGCTATCTGGAGGAGAAAACACTGTTTCCAATCTTTTAAGCTTGAATGTCATAAGAACCTTATTTGCAGAAATACCAAAAATGTGAACTTCGGCCCAATGTTTCTCTTGATTATTCACAAATTTCTAATTTTTGAAGGCTGAAATACAAACATAAAAATACTTCGAAAAGGTTGCTAGCCACCATCTCCAGCGTCTGTCGTCCTTCAGAGATTGAAATCCTTTTCAATAAATGAGAACTTTTTATTATTCCAACGATTTTAGGAAAAGTCACTGTTACCTGAGTCTGGGTACACCTCTCCTGGTGCCAGACTGCCACCAGGCAGCTGTGTGACTTTGGTAAAACCAATTTTCCTCCTCAGGCCCCAGCTGTCTTATCCATGAAAACGTTGGACTAAATAGTCTTTTAAGGTTCCTCTCTTTCTAGATTTAGCACTTAAACATTTTAACATTCTAATCTGTGTAAAGACCAATTTATATGTCCAAATAAATTGCACTGGCCTTATCTATAATTCAGGTCAACTGAATTTGACAAAAGATTCAACCCATTAGTAGAAGAAAATGGTATCCGAGATTATCCATATTCATTTATATTTCACAGGTACACAGATTTGCATTTAGAGCATTATGAGGAATGGTTATTCAATTATCACATTAGAGGAACATCATAGGTTTGGGTGAAGTACAGTGGAAGAAAAAGAGAATAAGTTCAGCTCTGCATTTATTGACATTAAGATGTGGAAATGCCTAATAAGCAGTTGGAAGTGTGATTCTGAAGCTCAAAGGTATATAAATTTGGGAGTCATTGTAACAGGGGTTGCTGAGGCAATGGGGGTGGTTGGGGGAGCTGAGAGAAAATGTGTAGCCTGGAAAGAGAAGGCAAGGGAGGATGAACCAGCCAAAGAAGATAAGACTATTGGCAGGTATGGAAACCAGGGGAGAACGTCTGTGGGGCTCCTGGGCAACAAGTGTTGGTCACAGGATCAGTGCTGTCACATGCTACACATAGGCCAAGGAAGAGGAGCCATTTTTAGATGTTGCGATTCCAGAAGACCAAAGATAACCTTCTATAAAAGTTTCAGTGGAATGGGGAGAAAGCAAGATCGTAGAAGGCTGAGGACTTATTTTAACTTTTACTCACTATCTGTGTTGTGTTTAGACATAACCAACGATTGTCTGGCTATTATAGTGAATTTATAAAAGTACATTTTTGAGTCAATGGAAACATATTCCAACCATCAGAGATTTTTAGTAAGAAGCTACATAAATAATAGCAAGTTAGTTCCCAGAGGTGCAAATTTGAGCATCTTTTCTCTAAATATTCCACTCCTAGAATGCAATTGATATCTGGAAAGATTGATGTCCAAGAATATTCACTGAAGCATTATTTTAGTAAGTTGGAAATCACATAAGTGCCCATAAATAAGGGAGTGGTTAAACTGAATATGATAAAATATGACCGACATTGCACAAAATATTTAGTGACATGGGGGAAAAGAATAAGATATAATATGCATGTATATATAATTATGTAAAAAAAGTAGAATATCAAACAAGATAATCAGAGTAAGTGTCTAATTTTGTTTAACAAAAACATCATAGACAAAAGACTTGAAGGAAATGCACTAAAATATAAGAGTAGTTTTCTCTGAATGGTAATATTATGGTTGAGTTTAATTTTATTCTTTGTATTTTTTTATTTTCTAAATTTTATGTAAAATATATATTACTTTTATTAGTAGGACAAAATCCAATAACTTCTAATTTTAAAAAAACAAAGGAGGGAGAAATAGAAATAAAACATATTTTGTTTTCTGAAAACACATTTATACACATACACATGCACACACACACACACCCCTTCCTTTAGCTTAGAAGAGGTAGAAATATATTCTACTTGCTGATTATGGAAATTAGTCAGACCCAGTGCCACACCCCCTAGGTTAGGTAAGTGACCTACCTATGTCAGGCTTCAGAACAAAAATAGGTTTGATAATTGTTTAAAACTAATTTTGATTAATTATGCTTTTAACAGTACTCAAATGTAAAATGCACAAAATGGGTAAATACTAGGAGTTGGTAAAATCTCTTTCAGGAATTCCAACTAATAATTATTTTAGACATTCAAATAATGAATTTTCACTGATTCTGTTATCTGAAAAATGCATGCCCTAATTTAACCTAAGGGAGACATGGACAGAGATATATGATAATAAATTTTATAAAAAGGTCCAACTTAGCAAATCATGAAACCAGTCTTTTAAAAATTTCACAATGCCTTTATTTATGTATATCCAAGAATTATTTTAAGGTTTCATTTAAAGCCTGTGCCTCATCTTCCTCTATTTTCAGCTAATGATAAACAGGAATGCGATTAAAATTATATCTTCAAAATTATTTTGTACTAAGTAGGAAATTTAAAGACCAATATAGTTGTATAAATTCTCACTGACCTTAATTACATCAAAAGGAGCTGAGCTGCACTGCTAGGTAAAGCACTGAGGTTGAAGAGAAGGCATTGAAATAGGGCACAGTCTTCAAAATTAGGTAGACTGTATTCCAAAAGGTTTATAAATCATCCAAAAATGAAATAAAGATATAATCCTAGCTCTGAATACAGAATATATTAAATAGAGAAATTTTAAGAACAATTCAGTCTCTCTGTACATATGTATGCACCAGATACTATAACATAATATCCCAAGACCAGAATAATAAGCCTCACTCTAAGGAAAGAAAATATTATGTAATATAGCAAGAAATATGTTTTCTCTGCCCTTATTTTCTGGTTCCAAGGTATAAAATGGAAAGAAGCATTCCTGGCAGATGTCTCAAAGATATCCAAAGCAGCACCATGCCCCATTCAGAAGACACCCTCAGGAGCAAGCTGATCTGTCAGTAGTGGTGGTAATAAAGCTGGTGGGAGTAGAGAGCTTCATGGTGAGAACATGGAGTATTTTGAGCCTATGCAGAAGTCTCATCTTTTAAAGGTCTGTAAGCAGATGTTCTCTAAAAGCAGATGTTCTCTAAGACCGTCTTAGAGAATATCTGCTTACAGACGAATATGAGCCACAGTTACTTTTACAATGATAAAGTGAATTTTAAATGTTGTTAGCTTTTATATTTCAACATTTCATCTTTGGGGACAAAGATGGGACGTAGCCAAATCCTTTGTATGGTGATGAGGCATCATGATTCTAAGGTGCATGGGAATCTCTGGGAGGCAGGGCTGTTGGTGGAAGTGGCTGGAGGTGACTTCCAGCTCTGGGGAACAGAATACAGGAGAATGGGCCCCTACATCTTGGGCAAAAACGAGCATGGATTTCAGCTGCTGGGGGGTATGACCTGGCCAATGTATGAGAAGAGTAAAGATCTGAAGCTTTCCACAGAGGTTGCACTAGTCTGCAGTCTTGGTGATATAGCACCTCTTGTATTTTCCTGGATAGATAGAGCTTGAACCCATTCTACTAAGTGAAGTATCCCAAGAATGGAAAAATAAGCACCACATGCACTCAACAGCAAATTGGTTTCACTGATCAACACCTAAGTGCACATATAGGAATAACATTCATCAGGTGTCGGGCAGATGGGAGGGGGAGGAGGGGGCGGGTATATACATACATAACAAGAGCGATGCGCACCATCTGGGGGATGGACATGCTCGAAGCTCTGACTGGGGGGAGGGAGGGGGGCACGGGCAACATACATAACCTAAACATTTGTACCCCCATAACATGCAGAAATGAAAAAAAAGGATCTGAAGCAACGACATCAAAGGAGTTGTTGACAAAGTAAACATGATCTGAAGTGAAGGGAATATGTTGGAATGATGAAGATTAGCTGGTGGAATTCTAAAGGAAGGAAGCAAAAGATTCCCACAGACAATGCATGATACTGGGGACATGATGTAGGACAGGTGAGTGAGGCAGTGATGTGGCAAGCCATGGCCGATCGCCAAAGTGCAGAGGGTTATCTATTATAAAAGAGAAACTTTGGTTTAGAGTTATATATTAAATGTATACATTTATGTTATACACACCATTAGAAAATAAATATTGACACTTTTAATTTAATGAAATGCTTCAACACTATATGCATAATTTATATGAAATCATTTTATTCTAGGGCCTGTTATAATCAGTAAGAATGTTTTATTCTCCATAGGTTTCTTAAGTTATATTAGTTATGGTTTAGGGTGGTGTGCTCTACCTACAACACTTTTTTGTCTCCTAAGTAATTTTAAGCTGGTGGGAATTAAATGGGGTAATAGTTATAAAGCATTGCATAATGGTGGTATGGTTTCAATGTTTGTGTTCTTGCAAAACTCATATTGAAACTTAATCATCATTGTGGTGGTATTAAGAGGTAGGGGCCTTTGGGGAGATGATTAACTCATGAGGCCCTTATAAAAGAGGCTTCAGAGAACGGCCGGGCCCTTCTGTCTCTTATGCCATGTGAGGACACAGTGCTTGTCTCTTTTTGCCCTTTCTGCCATGTGAAGATATAGAAGGTGCCATCTACGAGGAGCAGGACTTCGCCAGACACTGAATCTGCTGGTGCCTTGATCTTGGACTTAGCAGCCTCCAGAACTGTGAGAAATAAACTTCCATTGTTTAGAAATTATCCAGCGTAAGGTATTTTGTTATAACAGCATGAATGGACTAAGACAGGTGGTCACTGAAAACCTAGCAATATATCTTCATTTTTCTTTTTCCTTTTTGTTTTTTTTTGAGACAGAATCTCACTCTGTCTCCCAGGTACAGTCCAGTGGCGTTGTCATAGCTCACTTCAACCTCAAAGGCTCAAGCCATTCTCCTGCCGCAGCCTCCCAAGTAGCTGGGACTACAAATGTGCACCACCACACCTGGCTAATTTTTCTATTTTTTGTAGAGACGTGGTTTCACTCTTGCTTAGGCTGGTCTCAAACTCCTGGCCTCAAGCAGTCCTCCTACCTTGGCCTTCCAAAGTGCTAGGATTACAGGCGTGAGCCACGGCACCTGGTCTCATCCTCATTTTTCTTGCCAAAGAAAAAGTCCTAATACAAGGAAATAAGTATAAATCCATTCTCTACTCTTTCTGGTAAGTAATTACATATAGCTGCTTTGGGAAGGGCCAGAGTGAAGATTTTGCTATCTATCCTCTCATTTCCATACATATACCAAAAGTATTATTTTATTTTGAAGGAAACTAAGATTCCTGAAGTAATATTTCATTCTTATTCCTGACAATTCATAAAAATAAACAAATTTTCTAAAAAAATTATTCATTGCCTCTGCTCTGAGACATTCACTCATGGTTGAAGGAGGGAGGAATGAATTCACATTCACACACCTCTCTGAGGACCACCCCTGAGCTGCCTTTATCCCTATCTTCAAAGGTTTATCAATGACTCCTTCTTTAGTGCCACATCTCTGGCCTTTAACTTAGTTACTATAATACCTAATAGTCTATAATGTGCCATTTATTTTCATGTTTGTTTTCCATTTCAGACTATGAGTTATTTGAGGGCAAGAGCAAGTCTTATTCATCCAAATGTTTCCAACCTACGGCACAATACCTAGTACATGAAAGGTGCTTAATAAGTGCTGAGTCATTTACATACATGTGTTATTTGTCAACACAACCATCCTGTGTGGAAGACATTACTGTGCTTATTTTACTGATTAGGAAACAGGCTTGAAGAGGTTGGATAAGTTGGCTATCGCCATACAGACTTCAGCGGTAGAATTTAGATTGAAAGCTTTAACATTTTACCTATTCTAAGATGAATTTTTTTTTCCACACTTAAAAAGCTCTGAAATTGGGAGGTGTTTCACCCTTGATGGCACATTTTAATCACTGTCATTCAGGTAGCAGTTGTGATGTGGTTCTCATTTTTGTGCGTTTGAGGACTGGGTCATGGCTCTCCAAATTGTTTTCATGCCAGTGTAGTTAAGGGCATGATTGGTACTACACATGAGAAACTTAACTGCTATTTAAAATGCTTTCTAAAAGATCACATTATTATTTACCCCAAGACAAAACTTATAGCAAATGCAGAAAGAAATGGCAACAAAAGAGCAGAGCCTAACTGGATACTAGTAAAGAGAATATTCATAATCGGAAGAATGTCTGAAATTCTATATTTTCTTGCTAAGCAATAACCAAGTGCATTATGAAAGCTACCAAAGGAACATATACCCACAAATAAATAAAGCTGTGTTAACATTTGTTGGGGTCAGTTTGCCGAATGGAAGGGAACTAGAAGGCAGAAAAGATGAATGTGGCAGGAAAACTCAGGGCATTGATGCTTTCAGCTGAAAGGAGAACAACTATGGCAATGGTGAGGGAGGACTATCAGTGCTATCTCATAGAATTTTCTACATGATGAAAATGTTTTAGAATCTTTATTGTCCAGTACAGTAGCTGCTAGAACATGTGACTATTGATCATGTGAAATATGGCCACTGCGAATGAGAAAATGAATTTTAATTTAATTTTAATTCATTTACATGTAAATAGCCACATGTACCTAGTGGCTACCCTATAAGACAGTACAGAAGTAGATGGTGCTGTATAAACCAATCTCCTTCTTTACAGAAGTTGATGATGATTAAGTTTAACGGTACAGTGAGTTTCAGTATTTTCATCTGAAAAGTGCAAATATCTATTTCAAAATGTTGAAATGTTTAATGGTTTAATGACATGTTATACAGATTGTGCTTAACATAAGGCCTGATACATAGTAAAGGAGAAGAGGTGAAGGTAATAATAATTGTGAAAGCAGGAATAGTAGTAGTTACGGTAATTATATCATTTTTGTCTTTGCTGACGAACAGCAAGTAAGGTTTGAATACTGAACTAAGCAGGAGGTCAGAAAGGAATTATTCCCTACCAAAATGACAGGAAGTTGTCTAGAAATTAGGAAGTTCATCATAGTTAATAGGCTATGCATCAACTCAGTAAATATCAATCAGCCTGAAATTTCCAGAGGGTGACTTAGTGCACATGTGATGCTTCCACATATGTATCTGCATTTTAAAAATCCATGTTCTAATGTCTTGGCTCCTCCCTGTAATTCTTAAAGGGCTGGCAGATTAGTCCTAGCATTTGCTAGAGTTCTAATAAGGATAGGCTCTTTTTATTAACTACAAAGTGGGATATTTTGTTTGCCAAGGGAAACCTTGGATAAATGCTAATAAGAAAGGATGTCCTTGCTGAGCTCATATTAAGGGCAAGCCTGCTTTTTATAACTGGTGTGTAGCCCTTCTGGGAATCTATTGGCCTATGTTCACTAGTTAATATGCATGCAGGCGTGTGTGTGCGCGCGCGTGCGTGTGTGTGTGTGTGTGTGTGTGTGTGTGTGTGTGTGTGAGGAGACACAGGACTAATAAGGACAATGAAGATTGGGATGGGGTAACATCTTGGCATCTGTACCCACTCAGACCTTTGATCTAGTTTAAAGCCACTAGGGAGAGATGAGTTAAAAATAGAAGCTAAAAGAGCTGATTTTAGGAAAGATGTCATTCCCTGAGATTGAGTCTGAGACTAAGCAATGTTGCATTTTTAAGGGAAAAGGTCCAGGAGAGCTAAGCATTTTTTCAACCTTTGCAGAGACTCCAAGGCCACTTAAATATCTGGAAGACTGGCAGCTTTGGGAACAGTGAAAGGCAGCACCTAAAGCACATACATTAGCAGTCTGCGGTACACTATCAGAACAGGGCTGTAGTGAGGCTGCCCCAAGTAGCCTCATGAGTAAGGGACATTGACAGTGGGACACTCAAGTAGCATCTGAAGAACTGGGCTGGGCTTGCATAAGGACTAGTGGTAACAGACCACACTATAGCATCCCAGAAGCATTTGTGGGAAGGTCTCAGCAAGGGAGTTGAGGTCCTACTGATCAGATGGGTTGAGTAGAAGCAGGCACTAGAGTGACCTAATTTGTCCTCACAGGATGGTGATGCCAGAGGACACTGGGGTACACTAGCTGTTTTGTTACTTTGGAGTTCCTGTTATTATTAAAACCTTTTTTGAGTTTCTATAGTTGCATGCCACAACGATTTAGGGTGGAGTTTGTCCAGGGTAGTGTTGGCACCAATCAAGGACTGTTTGTGAAAAGCCTGCTCATCATTTGCCTTTTTATTGCTACCAGAACAACAGTAACTAGAATCACTAAATCTAACACTTGAATAAAGGCCCTTCAGAGGCCTTAACAGTGGCAATTACCAAACAGTACACACCAACAGTTCTTGGCAGGAAGTGAGGAACAAGAAGTAAAGACTTACTCCATGAAGTGAAAAATTTGGGAAGTGCTTCAAATAGAAAATATGTAAATTTATGAAATGGAAGGACCATCAGAACAAACAACTGTTCTCTTGAGAAATAAAAACCAAATAAAGTTTAAGAATATACCCAGCCCCTTTCAGGAGCATTCTATGCAAAATGAAACCTTAACCACACTGGGGGATAAACTGCATGCTTATCTGTATTGTTTGACTCAACCTACAATGGTTGAAACAAGATTTTTTGCCTTTTCTGACAAAGGTCATATTGATTGAAAGCCCTGTTTTATTGCCTCATTCTTATTCTCTGGGAATGGTTAGCTATCACAGTATAGGGACAGACTGGGGAACATTTATTTTCTTCTATCCCTTCAATACAACAGCTCAATCCCAGTTGTCACTTGTACCAAAATTTAACCTAGAAGTGCTATTTATATCTTGGCCATGTATTTTCTGTAACAAAATGAAATACTTAGCACAGCCATGTAATCTGAGTAACACAAATGAAATAAGATTTTATACAGCATTAAGCAAAGTTCATGAAATGGCAAATGTTATTTTAGCATGATGACGTTTTGAGCAATAAAAATGATTAGAAAAGAGAGAAAGGAAGAAAGTTGGAATTACACAGGGCAGCGGTAATAGATCAAAAGATAAGGGGTAGATAAGGTGTTCCAAGTTTAGTTGACAAATTGGACATAAATAAATCACTGGGACCAGATGGCATCCACCCAAGAATTTTGAAGGAAGTCAAGGATGAAATTGTGGAGCTGCTGGCCAAATGTGTAAACTGTTGCTGCAAACAGTCACCTTGTCAGAGTACCGGGAGGTTGCTGATGCGATTCCCATTTGTAAGAAGGACTCTAGAGAAAACCCTAGCAACAAGATACAGATCAACAAGACTGGCTTTCCAGGCATAAAAGATGGGAAGAATAATTAAACAGGGTCAATGCCACTGAATATCTTTACATAACCAGCTTACAGGGGTAAAAGCTGCCTCATTTTGGTAAGAGGAAATCATACCACTCTGGCCTCATTGAGTTCTTTGAGGTATTAAATGATAATTGTGTGGCCAATTATTGATATAATTTACTTTTTTTTATAAAAGCCTTTGAAAAGATTAATCCATAATGGCAGCTTATAAAATATACCTGGGTTGGCATAAGATTGTGGGAAAACTTTCTGTCACATATAAAAAACTAACAATAATAGAAAACAAAGACAGAGCTCATAAGGAACACTGTCTTTGGTGCATCCTATAGGAGTTGTGAGAAATAGTCTTATTTTCATAAAAGGACATGCATGGAAATTTAGAGTAGAGATTTTAAATTTATGTATTCTCCTAAGGTCTAGTCAGCAGGGAATTATCAAGCCAAGATGTCAATGGTGGGGCATTTCAAAAGGATATTTGAACAGAAAGAAATACATTGAGTTAATTTTAACTTGTACTTCAAAAGTATATTTATAACTTATTCTCAAGCAGGTTCTAATAGTCACTATAGCTTAAAACACTAACAGAACAAAGAATGTCATCACAGACAATGTCTTAAACAAATCAGAGCATTCGGTGCAGAGCACAGGGCTTTGTACATAATGTGGAGCACGATTAACCCACATAGAGAGCCCATACCTTGTGCCAGTTATAGTACATGTGTATTCTCATTTGTCACATTGACTCTGTAAAGGAGAGAACATGTTATAGAACTTTGAAGCCTATGGTTAACAATACTATATTGTATAATTACAAAATTAAGATAATAGATCTCATGTTAAATGTTCTTACAACAATAAAAAGAAAAAAAAAAACTTTGGCAATAGATGATGTTTTTTGAAAATTTATGTTTCTACAAATACAAGCAAAATATTAATATAACATTAACTTTGTTAATATTATGATATGTGCAAGTGTTTTCATAACAACATAAATCTTGGCTTAATTTCTCTTTACACTATCAATGGACCTCATTATTTTCTCTCTGCTTAGAATAATTTTTTATTTCCTATAAGGCAAAAAAAAATCCACCCATGTGACTGACATTCGTTTTCTTCTGTTTTATATATGTGAAAGAACTAAAGTGAAGAGAAATGAACTTTCTGAAAGTCGTATAGCTTAGAGGGAGTAGAACTAACATGAAAACCAATTGTCAGTTTGACACTAAATTCTGCATTCTTGAAAGGTGGTCATTAATGTCTAATTACTTGATTTAAGTTTATTCTCATCAAAAAAAGTAGTCTTGCCCAAAACAGCTGCTTCTGTTAGTACTGTTTCAGCTGTTTTTACTCAGTCATCTTATTCTCCTATTTCCTTCTCTCCCAAAGAATCATTAACCATTTCCCAGTTAGGCTTCCTTTATGTCAATTCTAAGAACTGAAAATGTGAATAGGCTCAGGAAAGATATAAATAGTTTTTATTATTGCTATTATTTATTAAAAAAAATTAAAAACATTTTTGTTTTGTTTTGAATCAGGATGGAATTTCAGAAAATTTTCAGTTCAAATTAAAAGTTGTGAAAATGAAAGCACAAAGAAAATGTGTTTGCTTGAGGTAACAGAGCTTACACGTGGTACATTTGGAAATGGTGGGAGGAGATGAAGTTTGTATGCACTCACTATGTGTCCTTTTCCAAGGATGAGTCTGTTCATTTGTAGGGTGACACTCTGTAAGGCAGAGATCATCTGCTGTGGAGATAGAAGCTGAATGGTGATACCAAAGTCTACGCAGTGCTAGAAGACTTTGTAGTTCTAGATCAGTCAGAACGGGAGAGATCTCACAGAGTATCCATTGGGCATTCAAGGTATTTGAGATCCCAGAAAGATCGCAGTTTAAAAATAAGAATAATTTCTTAAAGTAAGAGGCACACCCCTGGATTAAGCTCGAAGTCAAAATAGAATGTCCTCGCAAATAAATAATATCAAACCCGACAAGGTCAACAACCTGCTAGTAATTTAACTCCATGCCAGAACAAACTGAGCACTCTTTAAAGAAAAACAATGCAAGCATGCACAATACAATAATAAGATATGGGAAAAAAACCAGAAAAATATGATTCATCATCAAGAGAAAAATCAGTCAAGAGAAATTGACCCCAAGATGATCATATGTTAGAATTAGCAGACAAAGACTTTAAAGCAGCTTGACCACATTAAGAAAATATGGTCATAATGAATGAACAGATGTGGGATTTTAGATGAGCAATAGAAATTATAAAAAGGCTAACTGATGAGCACATGAGTGCACAGAGGTAAGTAAAACTCAGTGGAAAGCAACCAGGGGAGAGGAGGGCAGAGGGGATTGGTGAAAACCTACCTAACAGGTACAATGTACACTACCTGGGTGATGGGCACACTTATAACTCCAACTCAAGAATTACAAAAGTGATCCATGTAACCAAAAACATTTGCACCCCCATAATATTTTGAAATAAAAAAGTTTCAAAAAAATTTATAAGAAGGAACAAATATAATTTCAGAACTAAAATTATAATATTAAAAATGAAAAATTCACTGAATGGAATAAACATTAGATTGCAGGTAGCATAAAAAATGGCCAATGAACATGTAAACAATCAATATATACTATCTCGATTACATAAGAAAAGCAGTTTTAAGAAAATGAACAGAGCTTCAATGATCTGTGAGAAAACATCAAGCAGTCTCCTACACATGTAATTGAAGCCCCAGAACATGAGGAGACAAAGAAGTCTCCTAAATAATCCAAATTTGGTGAAAAACATATTTACATATTCTAAAGTTCATTGAACTTCTGAAGCAAGATAAATATAAAGAAAACCTCACCTAGGCACGTGATGGTTGAACTATGAAAAGCAAATATAAAGAGAAAATTTGAAAGCAGCTAGAGAAAAACAATGTATTACATACAAATAAAAATGAATAGATGAGGGGGTTTGTATGTATGTAGATGTAATGTATATGACAACGATAGCACAAAAGATGGGGGGTGATAAGTCGAACTGTACTATTTCAAGATTCTAATATTTTACATGAAATAATACAACATTAACTCTAAATTGTTGTAAGTTAGGGACACATATTGTAATACAATCTTTAGAACAATGACTAAGAATAAATGCCAAAAGACATAGAAAAACATTCAATTAAAAGATAACTTAAAATTCCAGAGGGCAGGAATAGAAGAACCGAGAAACAAAAAACTCATGGGACAAATAGAAATGATAGAAAAATAATAGA
Source organism: Indri indri (assembly GCA_004363605.1). Classification (NCBI taxonomy): domain Eukaryota; kingdom Metazoa; phylum Chordata; class Mammalia; order Primates; family Indriidae; genus Indri; species Indri indri. The sequence goes on along the minus strand of RJWJ010002610.1, from coordinate 16,438 downwards.
TGTAATTTCAACCACATCAGTAATTACATTAAATGCAACTGGATTAAATATTTTAATCATAAGACCATTATTATAAGTCTGGATTAAAAAGCCAATCCAATTATACCCTGTCTATAAGAGGTATACTTTAAATGCAAAGACAAAGATATTTTGAAAATAAAAGGATAGGAAAAGACAAATCTTGCAAATATTAATAGCATAAGAAAGCCACATTAATATGAGACAAAATAGACTTTAAGGAGTGTTACTAGAGATAATGAGGGATATTTCATAATGATAAAAAGGTGAATTCATCACAATTATGCATTTATATGTGGCTCATATCATGACTTCATGACCAAAAATGGGCAGAATGAAAGACAGAAATAGACAAGCTGTAATCATAGTGGAAGATTTTAATATCCTTCTTTCAGTAACTGATAGAACAAATAGACATAAAAATTCAGTAAGGATATGGATCCAAACATTAAATGAAAAGAAATTTATTCTATTCCATTAAAATTTAATTAATTTAAACTGCCAAATCATATCCTATTTCCAATCTCTCTGTACTAGCTATATAACCATACCTGCAATATTTTTGTACAACCTTTGATTCATAAGTACTGTATTTTGTGTCAGTGGCTCAAGAGTCCTAAAAAAGAATTATAAATAGAACTGGGGTAGGCCAAAAGAAAACCGTGAAGTAGGCAAAATCTGTCTCCGTTCCATGGGAATTTTTTATCCTGCATCATCATCTATGAACTCCCAGGCACTATTCAAATGTGTAAATGAGAAGTTCTCACAGCCCTCCTTTTATTCCCAGAAAACGGGCACGCAATGTAACAGTCTTCTGTAATTATATTTAACGATTATTTAGTTGCTACTTAACAAAGGATTAAATCTAATGATGAGCATTTCAGGCCAGGACAGAAAAGAGGACAAATTTGTGGAAAGTCAGTGAAGATGATATGGGGGTGGAGGGGTAAGAGATGGTGGAAGGGGTGGGGGAAGATTCTGGTATGCTCCTTAAGTTATACATGCTTCCTTATAAATATGAAGATATTATTTGAAAACATGCTTTTTAGAAAGAATAACTACAGACAATATATAAAATTTGTTAAATACAAATGTTTATCTTGAAAATAAGAATCTGTGCTTATCTCGTTCCAGTTATTAATGGACCTTATTATTAACTGTTTGTTAGGATAATTTCAGTGTCTTGGAGTTAGAAAGTGAATATAACATAAAAATATTTAAAAATCTGACATGCAATTTCCTTCATAAACTGGATTTTCCATCATTTTTCAATACTAGAGCTCTGCTTGTCTTCTTCAGTGCTAGAGGTTCTGCCCTCTTTATCTGCATTCCTACGAATACAGGCAATTCAGTTAAGGTTGGCGCCTTCACTTGCTCACTGCCCACCATACCCAAGCACAAAGACCCTATAAAAAGCTTCACTCAGTCTCTCACCTTCCACTTAGAATTATCTCTAACTTCTGGTCCCTCTGGTTTCCAGCTCATTAGTTTCATACTAGTATTTCTCTTCTGTACTTATGCCCATCTGTTGGACAAGCCTCAGCAATGCTGTAGGTCGCTGCCTCTCAGACTGCCAAGCTGCTACACCCTTCACCATGTGATACGTGCTTCAAGCTTCAGAGATACAGTAGCCCAGTTCAGCTTCTGTACTCCATGTTGTTGGGATAGGGTAGCACACACCTATACACACATTCGCAACATAGTATAACTGCAGATATAACACTGTGTTACTAACAAAAAGTTAAATCTCATACAAAAAGTGGATAAAGTATGGAAGCATTAAGATAACACTTCAAAACACAATTAATATTAAAGTATCTAGAGAATGCATTCCAAATAAAGGACATGAAATCTGATTTATGATTTGGCTTCCATAATGAGCATAGGTGGGAGATCAGTCTGTTCCAAAATATAAATGGGAAAACAGTACTTCTAAAACACAAGTGGCTTAAAAACTGTTTATAAGTGACCATAACGTTTTTATAACTGATCTAAACATCGTCATAACATTCCACAACTCCCATCCCCTCCTGTTTTTTCTGGTCCTTATTTGGTGCTGTGCCTGACAGATTTTTCTTTTTTCTTTTCTCATACGCACTTTTAGGCAATGCCAATCATTTGTGAGATGACTTCCTGGGGTCAGAGGTAGGCTGGGAGGGCTCAGAGGAAGGGGTTTCGGCAGTGGGTTGGGGGAGGTAGAGTTTCTCTACGGGAACCTCCGGTGGAAAAATGAATTTCATTCCTTGTTTTGTTGCTTTTTTATCCCATGAGAAGCTAATGGAATGACAAGGGGATTAAACCCACAGCTTTGGTTTCATTAACAAGATACAATTTAAAAAAAATAGAAAAAACAGGTACCTTTTATTCTCAAACTACTGTTATTAGTAATTTAGATGTCACTTATTCAAGACATTTTTTCAAAAGGCACAAAAAAATCTTTCCCTTTTTAATAATAGTGACTATATCTAATAATAATAATATTCGATACTGATAACGTAATAAATAACAGATAATAACATTTAATAATAAGTTACTAACACTTATATAGTACTTGCTATGTGCCAGTACTTTTGGAAGTGTTTTACACATATTTTATCCTCATTAGGATCCAAAGATGTGAATGCTATAAATATTCCCATTTTTATAGATTAAGAAATTGAGGCATTGAGAGGTAAGAAACTGGCCCAAGGCCACATGGCTGGTAAGCAATGGAGCTGGGATTTGAATCAGGCATTTTGGATTTAGAATCCATTTTCCCAGCCACTGTGTTACATTGCCTCTCTTAAGGTGGCACAGAGCAGCATTTCTCCAACTTTAATATGCACACATGTCATCTGGTGATCTAGTTAAAATGCAAATACAGACTCTGATTTAGCATTCAGTATTTTGGGGTGAATCCTGAGATTCTGCATTTTTAATAAGTTTACAGGTGATTCTTGTCTTTGAGCTATACTGAGTAAAATATAACATTCACATTGTATTTACTGTCTGTTATGGGAAAGCTAGGAAAGCCTTTTTTTTTTTTCAAGGGGGCTAGGATTAATGAGAGAGAAGAAATGTGTAGGAATTAAAAACATGCATGTAAATGTGCATATACATTCTAAAGCAAAAAATTCTACAGTGGGTGGATTCTATTTTAAATGGGCTTAATATAATCATAAAATTACCTTAGATGTCTCAGTTCAGTGCTAATTTAAAAAGTTAAATAGTATTCCAGGAAACTTATTAAAAATACAGAAAAGCACCTCTCCATTTCCGCATGTATTTAGCTTTCAGATTTTAACTGTAAACCATTTCTTCTGATAATGAAATCAGAAGTTCATTACTTTTTCTCATATTACGATGAAAGTAACGGTATCCTTGAATGTCCCTTAAGCAGTTACAGGGGGAAAATCTACAGATAAGGATGGAAATGGAGAAAAAGGAAACTTTCCAACTTTCTGAAATACTTTTGAAGAGGGAAGCAGGCAGGATGGACCTCTGCAAAGAGCTGCGATTTGTCTATTTCCTGAGATTCTCCCCAAACAACCACCAGTCCTTCGGGTCTTGAAATCTTTTAGGCCTTAGGGGTCTCGGCTAAAATACAAACAATGCATTTGCAGCTAACACGTCAAAGGGATGGCTTTCCAGCCAGCATCCCTAGCTGACACAGTTTTCTCAAGTCCATCGGGAGGAGTTACTGGAGAAAGGGAAAGGCAGAAATCCATGAAAGAAAGTTCCATCGCATTCAACATGCCAGATTCACAGTTTTTCCCAGATTTGCCTCACTTGTCACAGTCAGGTATACAGATTCACAACTTCTCTATGAGCTGGCTTTCCGGTTTCCCCCTTGGAATCAGTGAGGTTGGCAGTTTTTTTTTTTTTTTAAAGCGAAAGAAAACACCTATTTGGTTTATGAATACGTTTATAACACTCCTTGCTGATTCAATGAACTTTTGATTAGCCTCCATGATTACTAACTTCATTTAGGGAAATATGTACATGAGTGGTTAGGTAATTATTTGAGACACTTGCAGATAGGAGGACTTTCAAAAACTGACTAGGATATGAAGGCAGATCACAGTTTGCCTGTCTTCTTTTGACTTTCTTTAGGTGCTAACAACTGTTAATTAGAGAGAGCAAGGAAAGCAGTGGTTGGTAACTCACTTTAAAAATTCAATATGATTATAGTATGGAAGCTGACTGTTCTTTCTCAAAAGCCAAATGAAAGCAGTTATAACTATTGGGTATTCTGTTGGCTTTACAAATCATATTAACAGTTTTACGTGTTGGTGCTTAATCAGAAGCTTATTCCAAAAGTATTTATGCAATTGGTCAGTCAAAAACAAGAAAAACACAAACTTGGACGTGAAAAAGAGCAGATGGTAGGCGGCAAAGGTGATCCCAGACTCTATGGCAAATGCAGATGTCGTGACTCTGACACTACAAGCTTATAGCTTGCATTTTATTATCACTTAAAACATTATCTGTTGTAAAGTATGTTTTCATAATTTTAAATCTGATGGTTCAGTGCATAAACTCACTTAAATTCTTAAACAGTATTTTTTTTAAAGGTGCGTTGGAAATAGTACTGAGGAGAAAACAGACTGAGGTAAAAGCTAAAATCCATAAGAGAATTATCAGATTCCCACAATAGACTTTTTGGCCTCATGTAGATAAAATATTAAATGTAATACTTACATAGCTAAGTGAACTTTTACATTTTTCACAGATTGTAGCCAATTTTCAAGAACCATGAAATCATACTTATATCCAATTTTTAGAGTTCAAATTCCCAATTTACAGGAAAACATAAGTGAAATAAAATTGGTTTTTAAAATTTATTCACACTCCATGTGAGACAGTAGGCTTAAACATTAAATTATCAAAATGTTAAATTTTCCTTATCTGACACTTAGCAAATTTGGCTGAGCCCAGCTAGATATTCTGTGCATGAGCAGAACAAATAATTCACTGTAGGCCTTGCAAAAAAAAAAGTCAGGTAAAACTAGCTTTTCCTTTTGCCAAAAACAATTTATGCTTGGCCTCACAAAAACAGACACATAATAATTTTGAAATTAATGGATGTTATTACCTCCTCTGATATTTAGATTACAATAATTGCAAGGCTGTACAATCAAAACATTTTTCAGATTCTAGTTCTAACCATGATTAAACATACAGTAAACAAATTCCCCACATATTTCATACTTAGTTAATGAAACCCAGGAAAAGAGGGCTGTGTCACGATCATAGTTCTCAAGAATACAGGTTGCCTGGGATTTCTTCAAATGTCCTAGAACACATATTTCTTCGTTGTTGATTGGTGTGACTAATTATGCTTTGTTGACTTCTTTTGAAAAGAAAATATTAGTATTTTTTTATCTAATTAATAGATTTAATAATCACTTTTAGTGCTACTCAGAATTCCTCAAATGATAAACAAATTTAATGCCTAAAGAGAAACAATCTATCAAATTTATTCTGGTTGTTTATTTTATAGTTTGTTGACCGCCTATCGATATTTTTTGTATTATACCATATAGTTTAATCTTAATATCATAAAAAAGACTGAAAATTTAGCTCATATTATAAAAAATAGAACAAATAACCTTTTTAATATGCATACATAAAGCACTCATCTCCATTATTAATGGTAGTAGCAATGGAGTAAGTATAAACACAGTGTGACAAATATTTGAAATTAGTTAAAATCTCAGTGAGAAAATTTAATTCTTCCCCTAAGATTTTACCAACTATAACTAATTAATTGTATAATAAAATAAGCTGGTTGATATTTTATTTGCTTATAATTATCATGTTTACTCTTTAGAAGAGTTGCTTATAAACAGCACAAAGGGCCAAATATAGAAGGTGGTCAAGAATTACCATTACAAAATCCAAAGTTTCTCTCTCACAAAGGCATGAAATATTGAGGCTTTTCTCCCTGCTATTAAAATCACATATCTGAGATATATCTATGTCTTTCTTTTCTTTTAATATTCCAATTTCAGCTTAACTGCCTAAGTACTTTTAACTGACACATTTAACATTGGATAGCGTTTGGAGGAATAAACGGTTTTTAAGAGTGTTTACTACCCCTCAGTTGTATAAAATGTATGTTTCAAGCATTAAAGGACAACCTCTAATTGTTGTATCATAGGGTTTGATGATTCAGTCACTCCTCACCTTATCCATATAACCTTCCTGGTTTTACAGGTTTCAGTTTATTTCCTCTCAGCCTTCAAATATCCTGGCCAATCTTTCTACTGAATAATCTTCCTATTTCTTTGTAATTTTAAACATTTTTCTCTCTTGAGTTTTCTCCATTTATATTAAATCTAGCAAAGGTATCCCTGTCAGAATGGCATAAAGTGGTCTGTGTGAGAGCATTTTGTGGTTTTGCAGGGAAGTGTTTTCTGTTTTATTTTCAATACTCTTCTGGATGTCATCAGCACTGATGGGTTCTCTGAGCTGCAGCAGCATCTGGGCTAAGAATCCATAGTGCAAGATGAGGAAACGCACAAAACACCATTTAATAAGGAGAAAAGGTTTTTTTTCTATTCTGATTCTCTTTCCACCAGTTTTATAGCCAGAATACAATTGATTTACAGGGTGCCCCAAAAGTCTCCATACAAAGGAAAATTTTTGTAAAATTTTATAATTAATATTTTGTAAATAAGGGTATATTTAGCTACAATTTCCCATTTTCCCTATGTATGGTGACTTGGGACACCCAGTAGATTCCATGCATGTATATCCCAACAATATAAAATGTGATGATTTTTCATATTTTAGGCTTCTAGAAGGCCAAGTATAATACACCTTACTTTGCTAATCACTAAATAAATGACTGAAGCATTATACCACAGGGTCACCTAGGCAAGTAATGGTCAAATGATTATGTCACAGGAGGAAAATATTTATTGATAAAAATATTCCTCCCAGATATCAGCTGTTTCCACATGCTCTTTTTTCAGTTATAGATTCATAGATTAGACTAGGCCAAGACCAAAGCCTAAGTACTTAGCTCTTTAAAGTTTGAGTGAATTTGGCAGAATCCAGTCAACTCTGTGCATTGGTAGAAAAAGTACTAAATCAGAACCATAATATATATTATTTCAATTAAGCATATTACAACAATTATATACTGAGTAGAGTCTGGAAAATTACATGAAAAGACCTTATTGAGGAAAAAATAGAACTACATACTCAAATATAATGGTTACACAGAAGCCTTCAAGGACACCAAAGAATCAGAACATCCTTCTAGCTTTTGGAGAGGAGATGACAGACTGCTGTGACAACTTACGACACGTAGAGATGTATGGAAACAAAGGGTAGATGGTTCACTGGCTTGGGCAGCTGCCCTTGGAGAGGAGACAAGCAACACTTCAATTCCTCCCTCTTTTGTGTAGAGGAAGGAACATTTCTGCGGTTTCTTAGGGAAAGGAAATAAAAGAAGGAGAGGAGGACAAACAGGGATGACTCTAGCTTACTCCATCTCCTATATTATCCTTTTACCCTCACATAAGAGGAGACAGTTGAATTCAGGGAAGGGCAGTGGATGGGTGATTCTAGCACAAGATCAAGAAAAACAGGGGGATATAAAGGGGTAAAACTGAAAATATTGGAGATATAGGAAAATTGGGGAAATGAATGGAAGTACAGATATACTAACTCTTACAGAAGGATAAATAAACAAAGGAACACAAAACAAAAAAAAATCTTTGAAACAACATCAAAATACAGGGATAACTGGCTGGAAACCAACTCTTTTCTACTGAACAGTTGCTGGCTGGCCATTCTGACTTTCGCTAATTCCCTCAGGGGCTGAGGCCTCTTACTCCCCTACAAAGACCTGCCAAAGACCTAAACTCGATCACCAAGTGCCTCAAAAGTTTTAGAGCTTGGATTCTGGAGTATGCCTCGGGTTTTCATCCCAGCTCTACCACTTTGCCACCTGTGTCATCTTGGACAATTTATTTAACTTTTCTATGCTGCAGTTTGCTGATCTATAAGTGGGGGCAATTAAAGTACTTAGCACTTAGGGACTACTGTGAGAATTAAAATGAAATAATGTATTAAGACAGCTTAGCACAGTTTCTGGCTTATAATAAATGTTCAGTAGATGCCAGCTAGTATTATTATGTTCTTCATTTAATAGATATACTTTAATGAGAGTTACCTTCCCCTGTACTTTGAAATTAATGGCATAGATACTTGGTCAAAAATTCAAGTTTTTAACCTCACTGTTAACTCCTCTGAAGGATATTGCTTTCCTTTACAGAGGACCAAAGGAATTTCAGTTGTGCCTCCTTCTCACTCGTGGATAGCTCTCTGCCAGTTTCGCCAAGATTTCCTTTTAGTCACCTCCAGCTGAGCTTATCCTGGTACATTCTGTGCTACTTTTTAAACTCCATAAGCCAAGAAAACAAAACACACACAAGTGAGCTCACAAGCTGAGAACTGCAAGCAGAAGTGGTTAGAACCCACGTGCCTGCAGGCATTAAAGCTGCAAACACTACCTTGTTCTAAAGTTGTGCCCGAGGTCACAGAGAATCCCAAGAAACATTTCTTTTTCAGCCATAAAGCACCCAGCATTCACATTCATCCTCAGATACATTAGCTGCATTTGCCTCAACCAGCAGATAGAAAATCTGGAGCCCAGAAAACAAACAACTCCCTGCTAGAAGCAAAACAGATTTTTATTGAAAAGGGGACTTTTTTCCTGAATCTCTTTGCTATTGATAGCATTTGTTTTTCTCTCCCCTAAAAACATATTAAAGTTGGTAAGTCCCATGGAAAGATGTAAAGGTTCTTTCCTCAAGGGTTTTGCACATGCTCAAAGCAGAGGACGAGGTGGAACTGGAGGCAGGGAAATGCCATTTTGAAGAGGGTCCTTCACGTAAGTCTGGAGATTTTTCAGACACCTACTGGGGGTGAGTGCATCAGTCTTATAAATCCTGGAGTGTTCTTATTTTTAAAAAGGTACAGGTACAGGAAAAGAAGTTGGCCCAGAATCATGTTTATGTTAATACAAAGGGTCAAACTGGTCAAGGGGGCTGCATTTGCTTAACAAGCCCACTCAGGGTTGGCGAGGAAGACCCTGCTTTAGAAATAAGTCCTTTTATGTAGGTTCCTCCCAATGAGACAATAGTAACCCAATTAAACAATTCCCAAGAAAGCCAAGAGCAATGAAGTGAAAACCAGTGAAGTGAAAACCACTTGGATCCTTCCTGGATAAGACTGCCAAATCAGACACAAAAAACTCTGGAGAGGGGACATTATACTGAGGAAAAAGTCCTTGCAGCAGAGCTCTGTCCTCAACTCTCAATTCTACATGGAACCATTACTAGGCAAGTGGTCTGAGAAGTTTATGAAATTGGAAGAGTTTGGGCTCCTCACATGCAAACTCAAACCAAAATTTCATGGTTATTACTAAGAACAAATAAATAAAAAACCCCAAACAAAAATAAAAAAACTTTCCTGCCTGTCCCGCTTTAAATGCTTTCATCGTTGGCTTTCATTATTTGATTTTTCCTGGGTGATCCCATCTGGCCGCCAGGTTGCTCACTGTAATCACCCTATCATTCTTCTCCACTCACAGACCCTCTCTAGAGGCTCTGTATAAGCCTCCTGTATTCCCCTGATACATCATACACACATCATAACTCCCAGCCCCATCTCCCAGCTAGCCTGTCCTCAGAAGCCATGAGATATCCTTCAAAACCCAGATCCAAATAATCTGTTTTGAGACAGGCATGGGGCCTGGGCAGTTAGACTGGTCCACAGCAGGGGGATAGAAATGCCATTCAGGAACCAACTATGATTTTGCCGTGGCAGGGGCGTACAAAGATGCCAGCAGTACTTGGCAGGGCTGATCTATACTAAGTGCACAGTGGAGTCAGAGTGACAGCACAGGATTGCTTGGGAAAGGTTCAGACTGAGGTGTTGGAGCTTGTAGAATGCAGAAAAAATCCTTATCATATTGGAAATCACATTTCTTGCCCCTGATGGTGGCAGAAATGCTATTGCTCTTGCCATTTAGAACATTCAGGGGCTCACATTGTGTTGAGCAACCCACGAAGCATCGCGGTTGCTTTTCACAGCTTCTTCCTGGTTGTCTGTTCTGTACCACCTCAGTCAGAGACAAGGCAGATCACACAGTAGCAGGGGCTCCCTTCAATACACAAGGTCTTGCCCTTTCTACTTCCTACAGATTGACCCATAAAAGCATTCTGGAATTTGGAGAAGAAATCATGCAAAAAGAACGTGTACTTTACAACATTTTCTTCTCTAAGGGCATAACAGATTCTAAATATGATAGAAAGCAATGGTACAAAGCTGGGCAAAGGCTGCTTACCAGAATAGACCAGTTTGAAATAAAGTTTTGCTTCCACTAGTGTGCAAGAAATGCACCCTGGTATTTCGTTCACCTGTTCATCCAGCTCTATGCCCACATCTTGACAGCAGATAGGACTCATGGGTATATGAAGAGACAATACCAGCGCTAGGGCAGCAACGCTGGAGCCAATTGCAGCAGGGTAAACTGTCCTATGAGATGACTACAGTACTAATGATACGTTCTAAAGAGATAATAGCATGACATGCCCACTGACTGTTCTCTTAGCATTTGTTTTGCATTCTCAAGTGACATATCATGGTCCACGGCACTTACTATAAATTTAATAAAGGAGCAGTTGTGAAGGTTTATAATTTGATTTTTAGGTAGAAAAACATTTCCAAATATAAACTTTGGACTATAAATATAAGCTTCAATTTCCCTTATCACTGATTGTATCTAATAAAATTTCTTCCCCATAATTCCTGAAAAGTTTTTCAAAATGTCAAAAATGACTCAGAAGCAATATTAAAAACCAACAGTTTGTTTTTAGTTTTTAGTTGCTGTTTATGTCACACGTAATGATACTTTGTTCCCTTCATACTTGGTGGCAGTATACACATGATGTATGAGGTAAGAAGACACAAGATAAGGAATCGACTGGTGAGAATAAAGCAAACAGATAACAGTTTTTGAGACTCTGACATGTGTAATATATTCTTCTTTATTCTGATAAACTCTGCACTATCATACTTCTCTATTTATAGACCTTTTCTAAAAGCTTAAATTACTCACAAAAAATGGAATTCATGTTATAAGTAAAAAAGAAAGAATCATGAGTCTATTAGGCTCCCTGGGAATGTGACTTTTTAAAAAACGTTTGAATTTACTTTTCGGTGACAAGTTTGTGCTTGTACACACTCTACATCATATCCCAAATCAGCATCTAAAGCTTTAATGTGTGAATCTGGTATGAGTGTCCTGGCTAAGTCACAATGTCTGCAAGGACATTGTTACCAAAAACTTCACCAGAATACAGGCAGAAACTAGCTCTGACACTCAGCCTGTGTGTATGTTGCAGTTCCTCTGTGAGCATGCTGTTTTATGGTGGAGATGCTAGAATTGGGGCCAAAGTCACGAAAAATCCGCTGCTGTCCTCTCAGTGATTCTGTACTCTCTCCAAACCTGGGTTTGGTCTTTAATTTCTCTTTAAGGAACCACAGCCAAGGAGCAGCTGGTACTGTTTACTTGCTCGCTGCACCTGTAGTTCTGCTTTGCAAGGCATAGAAATGGATTTTCTCCACAAAGCATGAATTTTTAGAGCCTGGAGTTTGCCCCATTATTCATGGGTGCACAATACATCAAGCACAGGAAATGGGAAAATGGCATCATTAGTGGGCTGTTTAGGCTCTTCTATTTTGCTTGCCTTTAAAATTAATCTCTTCCTGTTCACTACCCAGCAATAAAAACATCTTCCTTTGAAGATGATGTAACTGAAAGTGCATCAAGAAATATAAGGTTTATAATGTAACCACCCTGAACTCTCTGTTCCTCTTGAACCTTAAGAGTAGCTGGAGGCAGAAACTGTACATTTCTGGTTACCCAATTTATGTCAAAAGTGATTTCAAAGCCTGCCATTCCAGACTCCTACATGCAACTGGAAGCAGTTTGACCATTAGTGCTGAGGTAAAAAGCAGTGTTCTTGGATTTTTCAGTTCCCTGGCTGTGTCCTGATAATTTTAGAAGCTGAAGCTTGAATGTCGCCTGTGTCAGTCATTGTTTCAAGAAACATTTATTGAGCACTCAGATTCCTTAATTCTGAGGTCTGTGGAAGCATGAATGCTCCCTGCTTACAAGGAGCTTATAGTCAAGCTAGAAAGATAAAGGTAGTACACAGAGTAATTAAGGTGCTTATCTTACATTTTCCTGGATTGAACTTAGCCCATTATCCAAACTGAGGTATCACAAGATCGGAAGAATGGGCTCCACTTGCACTAACCATCAAATTGGTACTAACTGATCAACACCAGGGTGCTCACGTGGCAGAAATACTCTCCAGGGATTAGGGGGATGGGGGGGGGACCCGCAACTCAGGGACATGGGCATGCCTCCGACCCTCACTTGGGTGAGGCAAAGACATAAAATGTAACCAAAATGTTTGTACCCTCATAATACCCTGAAATAAAAAGAAACAAATAAAATTAGGTGCTTAACTGTGTAAGAATGATTTTATGTGTGGTTAGAGATGAGGGGTGACATCAATGTGAAAGACGGTTGGAAAAGCCTTCTTGCAAGAATGGGGTAGGGCTCTGTGCAGCAGGCTTTGAGAGGTACAGAGGAGGATGTAGGACTTCTGAGGAGGGAACACAGGAGAGAAGCCACAGAGGGTCCCACAGCACACAACACGTCACCAGGAAATACAAGTAAACAACAAGCGTTTACTTGTCGATGTGAACTAAAATTAAAGCAGACTTTATGGCTAAATCTTCATTTTTTTTTTTTGCCCCTGAAATGTAACCCCCAATTCTGCCTATTTTATAGTAGAACTATGTTTCCCACTGCCCACTAAGATATTTCTAGCCAAATTGCTTGCATTACCTCCAACTCACTATAACCAGGATAAACACATCATCTTTTCTTCCGGAGCACCTTCTGGAGGTTTTCTCTTGCTGGTTTTGACCTTACTATTTTCCAATGTCATAATCTGTAGAGCTGCTCTATTCAGGAATGGGAGTCATCTTCCACATGTGGATACTGAGCACTTCAAATGTGTCTAGTGCTACAAGTTAAAAGAATATTTTGGATATATTGGGTTAAATAAATATTATTATTAAATTAATTTAATCTCTTTATTTTTATGCTTTTTTACTAGAAAATTTGAATACACATCCCATTATATTTCTATTAGCCCTGTCGTGGGGTCTGACTGTCTGGATTCATATTTAAAATCCATAAAACAAAGGCTTGATCTTATAATTTCTTTCTTGTTCCTTCTATAATTCATGCACACATTCATTCATTCATTTATTCAAGGTAGGCGCTTTCATTTTCCACATTTCACACCTGAGGAAACCGAAGTGAACAGAGGTCACCCAGCTGGGGAGGTGTGGTATAGGATTTGAACTCAGGCAACCTAACTCATACCAACCATGGTATACTGCAGTAGTTCCAATGAGAAACCACAAAGGTCTGGACTAAATGAGAGCTGTAGGGTGGAAAAGAAAGGATGAATTGAAGAGATATCATGAAGGCAAAATTAACACATTACAGTGACCAATTTGTTTTATGGAGTAAGAAAAAAGAAAACAGAATTGCCTCCCAGGTTCTTGGCTAGAAAAATGGCAGCAATAAACAAAATAGAAAAAAACAGGAAAAGTATATTTAGGGGGAAATGATGAATTTGACAATCATGTTTAAGGTACCCAAGAGAAACCCAAGAGGAAATGTCTAGTAGGCAGCTGGGTACATGGATGTGGGACTTGAGGGAGATACTTAGTTTGGATGTATCAGTCCTTACTTTTTAGTTCCCTTCCCTCTTTCCTTTTGAATTACAAGGGGACATCGTGGTGGAATTAAACACAGTTCCTGACTTGAACACTGAAGATCCTGCACGATTTTGTATCAAGTTGTTTTCCAAGCCCTTTGCCTCTTTGTTTAATGTACACTTTGCTCCAACCAAATAGGATTACATACATAACCTTAATATCAGTTGCAGCCTCTACATACTTGAAGATTGAGATAAAAGACATCTGAATCACCATGCCACAAAATGTGGAATCTCAATTTTCTCTAAGATTTATAGAAATTTGTGGGGTAATGTGGAGAGAGAAAAGGGTTACATTATTAGAATCACTTTAACTATTAAGAACTTTCCATTTCCATAGATACAAAAAAAGCTCCGCCAGCCATTAACAGATGGCAATAGCAATTACTTGTATGGAGTCACATTGGATTTATGCACGATTAGGGATTTTGGTTACCTAAGCTGTTTGTAACTAGAGGAGCATCTGTGATTAGTTTACAGCTCTACTTACCTTCCTGCTAATGTGGGCTCTCTATTACAATTAGTTAACCTAGCCACGGAATTCAGTCCTCTTCTTTAATTTCAAGGAAAAAAACAAAACAGAAAAACCTCAAACCAAAGCAAAACAAAAATACCACAACCATAAAACCCCACCCACACAAGACATTTGTTGGAGGAAAGGAAACATAGAAGTCTGGGGAGAAGGAAGGACTCTCACTGTAGGAATGAATAATTAACATTTCGTGATAGATATGACGGTTGCAGAATGTCTCTCAATTTTAGCTTTAGCCTCAAATCTTTTTCATCCTTTCTCTCTTCTTCTTTTCCTCTCATCCTCTCCATAGCATATCCTAAATCTCCCATTTCCTTCACCAAAGTAATTCAGTTCTCTGCGGTCCCTATCTCTATTGCACTGTTAGGGACTCTTCCGTTCATCAAGATCCTCAGCAAAAGGAAGGGGCTCCTTCTGCTTTGGAAGGCAAGTGTGGTTGTGATCCATAGCTACACAAACGCTTTTCCCAAAGTCTTTGCTTCCCCTCTGGTTCTTGTCAAATTAGACTAGTTCAAGGTCTAATTCGATTCAAGGAAGCAGGACTCCAGTTCACCTCCATCTAAACACATTCTCTCCCTCCTTAGTTCTTACACTGCTCTCAGCACCTCCACTCTGCCTTGTGATAGAGTTACTGTGTATTTATTTCACATACCACCTGATTAGAAATCATTTGATCATAGCTTCTATGTGTCTTATACCAATCATCACCTTGGTACAAATTGGTTAAATTGACCTCCAAATCTGTACACATGGACAGAATTAATCAAAAACCTGATATATACTTGTCTGGTTTCATTTTGGGTAAACCTACAAGGTGATCCCTAGAGTAACCTTCTTTGGAAATGAAAATGGTGAATCAATAATTCTCCTGTAATTATATATCTGAAATCCTGTCTACACCCTCTGTGCCTCATAAGTGGATTTCAGATTTGGATGGGAAACAGATTGTGCTTCACTGCTGCATTTACTCAGTGGATTTACTAATAGTTTAGGAAGTTTGGCAAATAGGATGCAGGGTAACTTGTAATATTTATTTGCTCTCTCGGCTGTGATTTTAATCCCTTAAATAACAAGCTCAGACAACACATTATTAATATGTTTTGTGCTGCTTATCAATATTTACTTAGATTCATTTTGGAAAGAAATCCAAATGGGGGCTATTTAACATAATTGAGCATTCAAACTATTTGATTTGGTACTCACCGTTTGTGAACATATTTAACAAACAGAACAGTTATTGATGCAAACCTGTTTGCTCCTGTCTACAACAGGAGATTAGAAAGGGCAGTTTCCTCATTCAAGAAACAGTAAGTTAGCTGAAATTTGTTTTGCTTCTTTTATATGAAAGTACATGGTAAACAAGCGAAAGAGTTACCATATGGCCTGTCAGGTGATATCGAAGAACAATACATGGTTTGTATTCTATTTCCAGTTATTGCACAGCAAATATGTTGCTCTTTATCTTCCTTCCTGATGACAAATTCTCTGTCTCTTCAGACTTTGAAAATTAAGCAGAGCCATATTAATGAAAATATATTTTATAGATTAATCACTTGAGTTCTATAAAATGTAGTTGAGAAGAAATTTTGTGAATGTTTAAAATCTCTGTGGGCTTATTATGACACATGAATAAAGATCACAGGTAGTGATGATTTACATTTGGCAACAATAGGTTGGGGGTAGTGCTGGCGAAGTGAAGTCCTATCTTGCACCTCGAATAATAGTAGCAACAAGTATTTCAAGTTCCACATGCTGCTTCCAGGTTAGGCACACCTGGTCTTCCTTTCTTCTCACCTATAAGCACCACAAGGGCAGAGCCTAGCATTTTCAGTTCACAATAGTATCCCCAGCCTCTTAAAAAGTGCCTGAAATATAATAAGCCCTCCACAAATATTTTCTAAATGAATGCAATCTAATGGACTCATTCTACTACTATTTTTTGATTATTCTTCTGTTATAATACATAACTAATCCTGTATTATTAAATCCATTTTGGTACTTTTTCCCTCTGATCTTTATT